>JAUZST010019396.1:0-32979 GCA_034779995.1 Parotocinclus haroldoi
CCGTTTGCATACGCAATATCAAATAGGAGATGTTATCCTGGGGTAAGAACCATCTCTGCCAATCAGATCGCAGGGGCGGGTTAATGGGCGGGAAGGGATAGCGTTGCGCGCATTAAGGTTAGGTTGGCTGGATGAGAGGCCGTTGTAATTTGCTACAGAGGAAAGAAAATAGATTATTAAACGAGCTTGTTTGGTTTTAAATGATAACTTTACGCTTTTTGGATTCGCCTCCTGGTCGGTGGTTAATTGTTACGGTGAGTTCTGTGCATAACGGAAGCCAAAAGAAAGGCTGCAAACACGTCTGGAAGCTGTTTATTTTTCTGTCAAACAAAGTAGCAGGAGCGCGAGCGTTAGCGGTTTGGCTCTTCTAATAGCGATACTAGTGCTCGCCGTAGCGGCGATAACGCTGGATTGTCGGTTGCAGGTTTATTGCGTCCCCCGTTGCGTGTTGGGCTAATTCAGAAAGCAGACCTGACCAACGGGTTGTGCTGGATTGTGGCCGCTTGTAGCTGCATTCATGCTCGGGTTTGTTTCATTGTAGCCGCTCTAGCATCATCAGCCTGTGCGGGATCGTTTACGACCGACACAGCGTTACATGCAGCCAGCAAACACAGCCGTTTCACATCCAGAAGACATCTTCGTGAGGTAAGCAGGCTCAGTTTCTCACACGGAACCCCCCTGGTAAATAACACTTTGTATTGCTAGCAGGTTAATGGTGCCCGTGCATCGGCCTGGCCTCTTTAATATGCACGCTTAGTTTGTTGCCAGGCACGTGCCACTCGTCGTTTGCTTTGATTTACCGCCGTGCGCTGTCGTTGTCTTCGAATGCAACCTGTCATGTGACTGCGAGCTCAGATGGTAGTAATATTGCAAAATGTTGAAGACGTGATACATTTCTGATATACACTCACCAGCCACTTTAGAAGGTATACCTGGAGTCTGGATACGCCTCGTTTTACCTTCAGAACTGGCTTCATTCTTCATTCACCAGAATGCTGGAAACGTTCCTCCGAGAGCTTGGTCCAAAATAACATGATGGCACCATGCAGTAGCTGCCGATTTGGGGCCATGATCTGTTCATCCGTTTCACCACATCTCAAAGGTGCTCTATTGGTTTGAGATGTGGGTGCCACACACACACATACAGTAAACCTATTGTCATGTTCAAGAAAGCAGTTTGACATGATTCAGCTTTAAAAGGTGGTGCATAGAAGACACTGTGGTCATAAGGGGATGACCTGGGTCATAGATAATGTGTTTATGCGATGCTCAGTTGGTGTTAAGTGGTCCAAAGTGTGCCCAGAAAATATCCCCCATACCATTGCACTACAAGCCTGAACTGTTGAAACATGGAGGGATGGATCTGTGTTGTCCTGTTGGTTATGATTCTGACCCAACCATCATCAAACTAGGTGATGTTTTCTTCTTTAATCCATTCATGTCCAATGTTGTTGGGCCTGTGTGAATTGTAGCCTCAGTTGCCTGTTCTTAGCTGACAGAAGTGGCACCTGGTGTGATCTTCTGCTGATGTAGCCCACCTACACTCCTGACACAAATTAGGGGAGATTTAATGCGGAAGTATCCCCTAACTTTTCTGAGCGGCACATTTTAAAGTTCTGTGTGTTGTGCGTTCGGATGCGCTCTTTTGCGCACCTCTGTTGTAATGAGTGCTTATTTTGAGTTACTGTTGCCTTTCTAGCTGTTGGAACCAGTCTGGGCATTCTCCTCTGGTCTCTGGCATCAACAAGGCATTTTTGTCCGGAGAACTGCCCACGCTGGATGTTTTTCTCTCTAAACCTTGGAGTTTCTAAAATACCAGATCCGCTAGCACCAACAGCCATACCGCATTCAGAGTCACTTGCGTCTCCTTTCTTCCTCATTGACACTACTTTTGAACTTCAACAGCTTGTCTTGACAATGCCAACATGCTTAAATACACAGTCTCTGCCATGTGATTTGGATATTTGTTAATGAGTAGTCGAACATGTGTGTCTAATAAAGTGACTGGTGAGTGTATATGGTCAAATGTCAGGGTTTGTGTAATGATGCTCATAAGAGCGTCATGAGCTGATTGTCAAACGGATGTTCAGTGTTTGACTTTGTAGTGATTCCCCTGTTAACCTAATCCTGAGCAGGGCAAATATCTTGAGATTGTGGGGGCTTGGAGATAAAGCATCAGATGGTTGTATTGTGCATTGATCAGAACTCTTACGTTAATGATGGAGGATAGATTTCCCAAAGTTCTGCATATTCATGCTTGCGAGCAATATATATATATATATGTGTATATGTGTGTGTATGTATGTATGTATGTATGTATGTATGTATGTATGTATGTATGTATATATATATATATATATGTGTGTGTGTGTCAGGGTTTTAGTAGGGCTGGGGTAAAAAAGCTCTTTCCACCATGGTGGCTAGCTAAAATATTAGACATTAACATCAGGGTGCTTTAATAACATAGCTTTTCTCTGGTGTCCGTGCTTTTATAGCAATGCCATTAGTCACTGTAACTTGAAAACATGCATGTCTACACCTACATATCTTTTGCTCTGCTGTCAATATGACTGTCAAAGTTGAGGTGTTATTTTATACCATTTATCACTTGTTTGCATCTTGACCAGTGAAGCTGTCGTAGTTATGCCTGTAGCTGTAATTCACACTATTTACAGACCTATATTTGCAATTTCCTATGTTCTGCATATTGTAGGGAGCACTGTTAACCTATGGGGAACAGATTTCAGATACTTCCTCATATGCATTGCTCTTTGTGTTACAGTGGATTCCATCACATAAACGCACACTTGCATTGCACAAGAGATAACAGCTGACCGTGCTGTTTCTTAGTGCGGGTATGCACCGTTAAAAGATGTTCAGTTGTGTTCTGAGAGGCAGAATTTGGACTGAAGTGGATGTTGAGTGGAGATTACCATAATTTCAGGCTTTTTATTTTATTGTACCTAATATAAAGGATGTTTTCACAAGAAAACTGTGTGTACAGACAGTATGTAAACGCCAATGAGAAAACACAAGGAACGTGTCCATCTACACAGCACTAATAATCCCATTGCAGTTTTAATTTACCACAATAATTGTAGAAAATCAATGTTCTGTTACGAGCCTGTGTAGTAACACTTTAGAGGATGGTGAGGATGTCAGATCTGATATTTGTTTAAAGCCATTAATGCTGTATTACGACTAACACTAGATCAGCCAGATGAAACAGACTTGATGAGTGACTGTGAATCAGGTAATATATATACTGCTCATGAAAATTAATGGATGTTTAATATTCACATTTCAGTAGGGTATATTTCCTTAGTAATCTGTGTATTTATGAGGGAATATACTGGGTCTTTGTGGGGCAAATACACTTGAACACCACCTTGTTTCCCACAAGTAACAGTCATCCACAAATGAGAAACTTGTGCAGACAGTCTCTAAACACATCAACCGAGTTAGAACAGTCCAAAATTGAGTTACCGATCAAGCAGGCCCACAAACGTCCACTGCTTGACTGGCTCGTTTTGTGACCAGCTGTTTTTGACTGCAATGTCTTGAATTAAAGGCCAGAGTTTAAGATCTTGTTATAGTTTATAGTAATGAAGACCTCTAATGATCATTAAATGGCACATACATGTGTTTTCAAAAATTAATATTAGAACTTGTATAAAATGAAAACATGAATAAAACATACTCATTACTCATTATATCAGTTGAGAGATTGTGTGGTTATGAGGTTATGGTGATTTTTATTTAAGACAAAACAAGATTTCTCTTATTCTTGCATTGTTTACAGTCAGACTGGACCAATATGGCAGGCACTTTTACGCAAACGATAACCCAAAGAGCCCCACTTGTTCTCGTACTTTGTTTTTTCGTCCTTATTTGTTGAAGCCTAAGTATTTCTACACTGCACTCCTGCTCCTTTCTTTGCTAATTAAGAGAGGCTCCCATTTTAGCATTACCATGTTCTACAGTAGCCTATCTGGGTCAAACTATAAACGCGTGTTGTACTGCTTCAGAATGTTCAATATCGTTGATATTGATTAATGAGATGGAATGTTTCAAACGTTCAACGGCACTAAAAACAATAAACAAATGACTTGTTTATGCTTAATTATAAGTTTTGGTTGTAAGACTGGGTAGAAGCAAGATGCAGTTCGGAATGCCATCTGTGTTAGTGTGTTCTAATTGGTTTCGGGACACTCCAGATCAGTGTTTGTTGCTAGAAGTATAAAACAATATAATTGTAAAACAAAACACAGACGAACAGCAAATAAAGATGTGCTAAATGTCATGTTAACGCTGACATTTCAGATTATCATTTGTAATAACTCTGATACTTATGCTGTAAAATAAGACTAAAACACTTTTTTGAGTAATGTGGATATGGTAAAAGTCACAGCACTTGTCTCTTAAACAGTTGTTTAAATTCTCCTTTATAAGATGTATCAGAATGAAGTAGCTCTGGCTTAGAGACTCTGGTAAAGTAAGGACTAAATGTTTAGTCTTTCACTGCGTGCTAATTTCTTATGTCAGACATTCAGGTTGGTGTAGGTTTGGAAATGATAGTAAGACATCGTGAAAGTGCCATCAGAAAAAGAATAAAACCGCTCTTCCCAATAAGGATCCGAGAGATTTGCAGACAAAAATAATCCTTCACACAGATACTGCCTGGTACGTTATACATATCAGACAGGGGAATATTTAGATATGCAGGAGTGCATAGTTTCATACAAATAGTATGTGATTAAAGCTCTTTTTTTATTTTTAAATTTTTTTAATTACATTTTCAAATGGCGCTGTTGCTCTCTGTTGCACATACCCTTATACAGTATTTGTCTTATTTTATTTTGTATTCAGATATTTCTTTTGTCTTTACTTTTTAATTACAGTGTGATATTCATCATGTTTCATGTGCACCTTTAATGCGGAAACATATTCCTCGTCGGTGAATCCTGTTCACTGACAATGGCAATAAAGTCTGATTCAAGACAACCAAGTACATCCACATGGAAAACTGATCATGACGAGGTGAAATGGAGTAGGGATTTTATTATATGTAGCTAGTGTGCAGATCAAAGTACTATACCGAATGGAGCAGTTAATTATATATATTGACTCATGATGCATGGTTTCAGTGGCGAGAAGGTGGATCTAATGAAGAGTTTTAGTTTAGTATGTTCAAAAATGCTGATCTTTGTATTTGAAGTCCCTGCACTTATAGGTTGTGTCCAAAGTGGCAACTTATTTAAGGTTTCCTATGTTTTTCCAGTTTTCTAGAGTTGAAATAATGATTGTTAATGAATTCTCCTCTTACAAGTTGGAAAAAAAATTATTTAAAAGGTGCCGTCCTGTTAGTCTGTCGTTTCATGTTCTGATATTAGACGACAATGATGACAACGACACAGGGTGCAAGGCAGTAAGAACCCTATGGTGCCAATCCACCATGAGGCACATTCACATGCTAAGAGCATTCCTCTTAAACTGAAACTCCAGTTAACCTAATACACACACACGAACGTACGCACGTACGAGGAAACTGGAGTGTCTGGAGTAAACCCATGCAGACTCCACACAATGGACCCAGGACTTTCTTGCTGTGAGGCGACAGTGCTACCGAAACAGCCACTATGCCGCCTGCTGTCTAGTATTTTTTTTTTATTAAAAGAAATTTGTTTTACTGGGAAAAAATGGGTTGACGTTATTTATTGCATGAGAGCAATAATTTGTGATGTGACCCATTTTTTTTTTTTTTGTTTTTTTTATCTTTACACCTCGGCAGTTGCAAGAGATTCAGTCAGACATGTTACAAATGTACACACATTAAGTAGGAGATGTACCATTCTTGTACGTTATTTTGCCAACATTTGGAAGATTCATTAATTTGCTTCCATACATGCATGAACAGATTATTATTCTGAACCTTTTGGTCAGACTGTTTAAGGTCTTTTAAAGCTTGAAGCGTTATCTTTGACTCCAGGGACTGATTTTGGGCAGCACGGTGGTCAAACCCATGTTGGAGTGCTTTGGGTTCTTTCTGTGTGGAGTTTCCATGTTCTCCCCATGTCTGTGTGGGTTTACTCCGGTTATCTCCCACAGACCAGTGACATGCGTGTTAGTTTAATCAATTACTCAAAATTGTGTGTGTTGCTGAAATGGCCACTGATGCCGATAGCGATATTAAAGTCCAAATACATAAACTATTTGATTATTAATAGGTCACGTTGTGTGTAATGTGGCCAGTGCGACCCTTGACGTGAAATAATTCAAAGAATCGTATAGAAAACAGAAGCCTGTACTGTTGCTTCTGAAACTTCTTTCACTTGCCTTTTTGCCCAGGTAGGGGTTGTTTTTGAACACACCCTGGAGTAATGCTAAGAGAACTGACGGTGCATTTTACCAGGTCAAGGCTTAGTACAATTGCGGGTTTGGCGTTTGTGAACTGAAGCTGCTTCGTTACCGGCCAAAACTTGCTGACACTCACCGAAACGGGTGATTTTAAACATCGTTATTAGTGTGAAGGGAACACGCCAAGAAACACTTATTTAATATTAATATATGTTGTTGGCTTCAGACTTTTGGCCATGAATCTGTGTAGAAATGTTACCAGCAAATACCTGTAGTGGTTTTAACATGGGGCCAGCTAGGGGTTGATAATTAGTAGGTTCTGTGTCAGTACCAAAAAATATAGCTATAATTTGCTTCTGCAGAAAAATGCAAAATCACTTGCCATGTAAGCTTAAATTTATACTATGTTCATAAATGTTAATAATCTCACACATCATCTTATTCAGGTCTACACTGTAGGGTGGATTTGTTTTTCTGTTTAGAGGTGGCTGAATATTTGTCACAGTGCTGCATTTTTAGAATACTACAATCAGAATCCGATGTATTGGCACCCTTGTTAAAGATGGGTGATATGAGTTCAGTGACTATATGTTGAGATTGAAAATATCAAAGACCTCTAATTTAACCACCAAATTTCTGCTATATTGCTTTAGCAACCCCACTTTAGCAAGCAAAATGGTACTGACCGTACCCCAATAATAAATGAGCTTAGAAAATACAGGGCACATAATCCAAGATGCTCATTTATATTATCCAATATACGTCTTATTTAAGCTGAAGTTCAGCAAGCAAAACGTTGGCAAACTAGAAGGTCTCTGCAAAGCTAAACTAAGACACGCTTAATTTGACCCTTTACTGTCTGTATCTACATTCATTATCGTTGAGACATTTAAAATATTTAGTTAGAAACACTTAAATTGCTAATATGCTTGCTTCAGAAAGTTTATTAATTTTTTTTTATTAATACATTTAAAAAATGTTTCCTCCTCCTACCCCCATTAAAGTAGCATCAAACAGCCATTTGATTGGACTATATGAACTACAAATAAAAGTATAAATTCCTTTTTTAAATAATTAAATAATGTGATTTTCATCATGTGCCATCTTGCTCATCACAGCATTTCAGTTAATTGACTTCTCTGGCAAAGGGGTACCAAGATATCTATGTTTTTTGTGCAAAATGTTCATTTTTATTAGGGCACTTTTATTTAAAATTGCATGTTATGCGATGGTGTGTTAGCATGTTTATTTGTAACCCATTTGCTTTGAACATTTGTTCAGAGATGCTCTTCTGCATTCCTCCTTTGTAATGAGTGCTTATTTTAGTTACTGTTGGGTGTGTGTAACATTCCCAGTATATCGGCAGTTTCTGAAAAATTTAGGTCTGCCTGTCTATCACCAGCAACCCTGCCATCTTCAGAGTCACTTAAATCACATTGCTTCCCCATTGATGCTCTGTATGAACTCCAGCAGCTCGTCTTGGCCATGCCTATATGCTTCGAGTTGCTGCCATGTGATTGGCTGATTAGGTATTTGGCCTTAATGAGCAGGTGTACCTAATAAAGTGACTGAATGAGGTGTATGTATGGATATGTGGAGAATATGTTGATGGTGTTCACAAACTGAAATATCTCCTATTTTTTGTGAGCAATGTTGTTCATCAGGTATCATTATGGATACTGCCCAAAACTATGGGTCCTTCACTAGTCAAGCAGCAAAAATGCACTGTTAAGAAAAATTTTAAAATGTAATTGAATTGACAACAACCTTTTTTATTTCACATTATGCTGAAGTTTCTGGAGTAATTTCACTGTACTTGTTGTACTGCATTGGCACATTTAGACTTCAATTGCTTATTTACATTACCTGATGATTTGCTTTCTGGTGCATTTTATGCATCTCTGTGATAGGAGTAGCTATGTGTAGCTAAAGAGTAATCTGGAAAGGAAATGTTTGTATTGTTTTGACTCTTTACGTTTGCTATTTTTCAATGTAACGTGCATTTCAGATGCCTTTTATATTTTCAGTGAACTTGCAATATGCTTTGTACCGCAATGTATTGTGATATTGTATCGTTATCCATGTATACTCGTGCGTATTGTATCATGAAGTCCTCGCCAAGAACACCCCTAGTTAATAACACGATCTACATTAAAAAAAATATATATATTCCTTATATTGGATTAGTGATTAGTGCTCGAATACACTTAAGTATTTTGCACAACACACCTGCCTTTTGTCACCAGATTATCAGCATATCTGTTTTATTTAGCCTGCTTTGTCTTTAGAAAACGTGAATCTATACTGATGGCATTTTCACGCCATGTCAGATGGTTTAAGGTAGACGTTCTCTAATCCCATTTAACTCTGTTTTTGCTGGTCTCTCATCAGGGTTTTTGATTTCTGTTTTTCTTCTCTCAGGTAACTCCTCATCCCCTCCCCCCTTCCCTGTTTCAACCCCTAAGCACATCTCCCACCTTACGCCCCTACTAACATTTCATCAGGACGCCTAGGCCACTCTGGGCCAGCGGCCTCCTTCCTAAAGCCTTCTTAGGAGAGTGGGGTTTATTTTGCCCTGTTCCTCTCTCTTCATTCACCGCTTGCCTGACCATCCTGAGCAATGTCGTCCATCTTGCCGTTCACGCCGCCGGTGGTGAAGCGCCTGCTGGGATGGAAGAAGTCTGCTAGTGGCTCGGGAGGAGCGGGCGGTGGAGAGCAGAATGGCCAAGAGGAGAAGTGGTGTGAGAAGGCTGTTAAGAGCCTGGTAAAGAAGCTAAAGAAGACGGGCCAGTTGGACGAGCTGGAGAAGGCGATCACAACACAGAACGGAAACACCAAGTGTGTGACCATCCCCAGGTATGCCGACGGAGAGCTCCGTTCCCAAAACACAGCCATACATAAATACCCATTTGCTCGTGCCAAAGCCTTGCTTCTTTTATGTTTGCTTATAGCTGTGAATGTGCTTTGAAGGGGTGATCAGGGAATGAGCGCAGCACATTTGATTTATGATATCCTCGCACTTTAATCAGCAGTGAGGGTGCCGTGATATTAGCATTGCTTTATTTTATTTATTTCCTGCCATCGCGTCATGCCGATATCAGTTTATTCTGTCTGTTCGATTTCCTTTGTCCATAACTTTCTCATTCCACCTCATCTGCACTCTGAAGCCCAGTCATCGTGTTGTGCATTAACCTTCCTGTTTTTACAATGATAGAAGTCACTGATGGTGAATATCTTTCAGCAGTGTGAGAAGACTGGCTTCTTAGACTCAACAAATTGAAACCTTGTGTTTTATGAAAACAGGACTACTACTCATTATCGCTGCTTTTTTTTGTTGCTCTTTTTGTGTTTTTTCTGAGCTGCTTTTGTATTGCTTTGTTTTTAAACGAGAAGAATCGAAAAGGAAACTAGCACCTCCACCTGAGATGTCACACTGAGCATGAATTTTATGTTGCTTTCTTCTTCCAAAAACTGCAGCGAGTTTAGGTGAAACTATATTAAAAAGGGCAATTTACTTTTATTTATAAATACAACCATTAGTTTGGTTCCTCGTAAATATTTTTTTAGACCTTAAAAGTAAAGTTTCTTTTTGGGGGCACTATACAAGCACAATACACATTCAATATACAATTCAGATTAGTGTGAATAAATGTTTAAAAGACTTAAGGCAGGGGTATTGGATATGTTGAGCTTGTTCTGGGAGTGAACTGGGAGTTTTTTTCCCCCCAGAAAGTATTTACAGGGAGTCTACACAGGTTGGGAAAGTTTGCTGCCATTGTGTTTTTTTTTCTGCCCTAATCAGTCCTCTAACCTTGGAGATTGGTGGGAATGACTGAAGACCTTACCGTCTCTGTGGTTTCACATTGTCTGTCTCAGTCTGATCCTCCATCTATATTTAAACGCTCCACTCATTTGAAGAGTAGCAACCTTTTGTGTGTGTTTTTGTGTTTGTGTGTGTTAAACACGTTGTAATTTTGAATAATGTAATGTTTTGGAACAATATGGATCATTCTTTCTAAATATTCAATATATCAATATTGGCCACAGTAATACTGACTGAAACACACATTAACAATGCATGTGTGTGGCGTTGCTTTAACTAGATTTCTGAAAAGGTGGAAAAGAGAAATGAATAATTTAATTAGTTTTACCATAAAATCTTAATGATTCACCAAATGAAACTTCTTTGCTGAAAGTTTGGAATAAAAAAAAGAAAAGGAAAAAAAGTTGTCTGAAAGCATCACGTTAGTTTTGAATGCATTAACATGTCCACCTTTGGAAAGATGCACTATTTTTTGCACTAAAATTGTGATTCGCTGCGGACAATAAAATATGTAATATAAATAGACTGCCCTGGCATCGCAGATAACAGGGAAACAAGCCATAAAGGTAGCTGTGAAACAAGTTTTAAAAGAAAGGTTCTGGACTTTTGACAAGTTTGAGACAAAAGACCAAATTTAGGATGTAAATGTCTTTTCTAACTGCAGTGAAACATCTCGGTCTGAGCATAGATGGTTCCAGAAGGCTGTTTAAACTATGATTTTGTTCAAGGTTGGAATCAGATTTTCTCATAAGAAGTAATGTAGTGAGATGAATCTATTCCTGACCTCAAAAGTTTTTACACCTATATTCTTATGTAATTTAATAATTAGAAGCAAATTAACCAGGCAATATAATACAGTACACAATATAAATAAATATAATATAAATATAAGTAAAATATATAAGTGAAAATAAAGTGAAACTTTTATATTGACATGCCATAGACTGTTATAATATAAATAATGTAATAATGTACATAATATGCCTATGATCTTGCCTCGTTTCTTCTGCTTTTAGTATTTATGGTGATCGTATATTGCCGCTGATTAGTGGTTGGAAGTTGTTTTATTTAGGATGTTTGAAGTTATAATTTGAGTTTGAGGGCAAAATTAAACCCCCCTTCCGTTTGATGTTCAGGGTTCCACTGTAAAATAATTTTATACTTGTTAGTGCCATGTAAACCACTCCCAAAAAAAATTTTTTTTTAATCAATATTTAGCGATTTGCAAATGGTGATATTAAATGAGATGCAAACTTCATTATCTTATTTATTTGTTTATTATTACTTTTTTAGTAGTAAGTGATATATTTATGGGGGGTGAACAAAACATTTCAGACTGGAAGAGTGCGCCCCACATTGACTGTGCAGTAGGGTCTATGGTCACCCAAGACTGCCAAAACATACTGCCAGCGTTGGAACATGGACAGAATCCGATTGTCCAGCAATTCTTGTTGGATCCTCTTGGATTCATATTGAAATATCTGCTCATTTTCTGAGCAGTGTATAATAACCTACCCACTGTGGATTTACTGTGGCTGCTTTGGTTTTCTCCCTCAAACACCCTGTCTCTGTCTGCATCTAATGTACCCCTGTCAGGAGTACGTATTTTTAGTGATGCTAAGCTAAATAAATAATCAAACAAAATCGGTCAAATATTTTCTCTGTAAATTAATGACCAAAAGAGAGAGCTTAATAGTCAAAATATTGTACTCTATAAACAGTACATCTTAACTACATTTTTGCTTCTATGTACATTTTAAAACCCAACAGGAGAGAATCTTTTAGATTATGATATTCCATGTGTTCTTTCATTGGTTTAAATGTATTGCCGGACAAGTTGTAATCCTCGTAGCAATGTCCCCTCTGTCTATATCTTGAAAACCTATGTTACATATAAATGTGGATAAAAGCAGTCTCGTCTCAGACTGCTAGTGTGAAGGTGTTTTTTTTTTATTTTTTATTTTTTTTATTTATTTATTTTTTTAAATTATTATTTTTTAACCAGACTCCTTCATGTTCCTGCTGCTCGAGCCTGATTGGTTTGATACATGGCTTGAGCCTGGAGTCCATAGTTATTTTTATCTGCTTGTATGACAAATGCATGATTAATTCTGTTGATTGCTCGTCTTGAGTCTCTTAAGTAGCTATAGAAATGTGTTCAGTTGGATGCTGATGTAAGTAGGAAGTGTGGAGGTGGATTAGTACTGACAGCTTTTCCCTGAAGGTTTAATAAGTTGATTAGTCTTTCTTCATTTGGTTTGAGTGCATGGGCAATTAAGCTCTAAATCTCTTAAGACCCGCCACTTGCTTTGCGTTTCGTCAGCTGATTGGTTATGTTGCTAAACCTTTGTGTTGAATCGTAGCTCTGTGATGCTTTTGCTGTTTTTGTTTGTACCATCTCGAGGGAAAACAAACCCTTATCTGCCTTAATGTGACTTCCGGAAGGAGCTCCTGGAGGCCACAGCTATCAGCCCAGGTCCTCTGAGAGCTGGCAGAGATAGTGTATCTATAGACATGCCTCGAGTGAGCGAAGAGATGCAAAGAGTGCTTTTCTTCCACACACTCGAGTGAAGGGATTGCATTTTTAAAGCCTATTGATTGTAACATGAGCATGCTGCTGTCTGGCTGCTTCTGCGTGGTGGTATTAAGATGCGTTTTCTTCCCCTTCAATAAGCCTGCTGAGGAAGCAGACTGAATGGGTGCATAATTCCATCAATTACTGATGAAGGAGGGAAGAACAGAATACAGGACAGTATTTACAGAGCAGTTGACCTTATCTTCTGAGCAGACAGGAGCTCTCGTCAGATGAGTAATGGTGACATATCAGTACACTGATTTCTCTCTTGCAGCCAACACTAAAATCGAGTTTATAATGTCTGAATTTCCTGCCATAAATCGAGGTTTATATTTACTTAGAGTATAAAGCTAGGTTTGCTCAGCTAAAGTGCACTTTCTTCAGATCGTATGTCGTTTATGGATTGCTTTAGCTCTTTACATACGGACAGTATGGTGAAAATGTATCACAATAATTACACGATTGTCGCGTTACGCGACGTTTTCACAATGTTTATTGTAATACCTGCGATCACAGGCTAAATCTATCAGTATTAATTGATTTCGAAAGTACAATTCAAATATTGTCCTATGCTTGGTGTTTTTTGTTTCAAAAATGCCGTTAAGCACGACTAATTACACTCTTCTATAATGAAGCATGCAGCTGGACAGTGTTCTCTAAGCACTCACAATATCCTTTATATGCTCAGAAAAGCAGGCTATCAATCACGGTAATACAGTTCATCCCAATGCGATGAAATATCGTCATATCGTCCGCCCCTTGTTATACAGTTATATCGTTATTGATGTGCATACACCATGTCATCCCAGGAACCCCTTTGTTACTTAACACTGAGCTCTATACATTTGAGGCCCTTTGCTAAAATGATTGCACTAGTTGTTGCCTATTGTTTATAGGGTTAAGATGGCTTACGTTCAGAGAATGAAACCCGAGGAGGCTTCTCAGCAGTGCTGCTCATTTTCAGCTATCACAACCCAACATTTTAAACTCTGCCTGTTCAGTTGGTTCTGACACAATGGGCCTCTTATCTCCGTTGTAATTGTTTCTCGGATCAGTTTTGAGAATTGGCATTAGTAAATGATGCTTGCACAATGTTTTCTGTTCACTGTGACTTGTGACCTTCTGTTGATAAGTTATCATGCTGGGAGTAGTGCTGCTGATAACAGCATCGTTTAGGTTTTTTTTTTTCTTCACTGATAAGCATGTTGAGCGGCATTGGCATCTGGAGATGGGCTCTGTGGGCTTTGGATTGATGATACCAGGGAGCTTCCTGTCAGTTGTCTAAGGGTGGGTTAACGTTTCATGCTGCTGCGATGATGTGGAATTGACTTTTTTTTGGAGTAGTGCACTTGAAGATGTCACTTTTATAGCTGAGCAAACCTTTAGTTTGGTGCACAAATTCATCAACCGTTTTAACCTGCACTTAATCTGAAAATCCGATTCCTCAGTAATTCAGTCAACGAGTTTACATGCAGTTGGCTAATCAGATAATGGTATAATGGTGTTATTTTCATGTAGAGGAAAAGGCTCTTGCTCTTTTATATCATCAGTATATGGTATCGGTTTGGAATGTTTACCTACAATAAGTTTGACATTCAAGCTTCAGTTTCCAGTGTTGTTGTGCTTGAATGCCCCCGGTATTTAAAAGCCATGCCAACACCTTGAAAATGATTCAGAAGTGGTCAGAAGAACATGACCGTGTGGTTCCAGCTTCCTGCTGGAAGAGGCCATTGATGTTAGGAAATAAAATACTTGGTACAAGTTTAAGTAGAATTAACAGAACAGCCAAAGAGTTTTTAGTTGATTTATCAGCGCAGTGATTTGTTGTGGATGTGTCCTAGTATTTACATTCTTTGTGTTCAGTATGTTCCCAGAAGTTTAGGGATGTCAGATGTTTTTTTTATTTTATTTTGAGGACGTTTGTGCTTCCCACAACAAAGTGCTTGTTTACAAAAATATAACCTTTTATTTGAAAAACCAAGGGGCAACATGTATTGCTCTTGGTTACTGAGATTAAGGCGATTTGTTACACTACTAAGATACTATAAATCATTATGGCAATTGAAAGTTTCCGGTAGACAGACAGACAGACACACACACCCACACACACACACACACACTTACTGTGTGGGTGGGTGTCTGTCGGTGTGTGTGTGTGTCTGTCGGTGTGTATCTTAATGTTTTTAGTGTTGCTATTTGCCCATTTTTCATTGCCATCTAAGTCCGTACGTATGTTAATAATGTAAATTCAAATCCAGCATTTGAATAGACAGATGGTACAAGAAAAGCATCCTTTTCAAACATTTGCTTTGTGCCATGCCATTTCTTTTGCTGCTTACGTGTCTGCTGGAACACTTGAACATTTTGTACTTTGATCGGTGCAGAGCTTCCTACAAGTGGTTTTAAATTGACATATAAGTAAAAACTTAATTCCCCATTGACCCAGCACATAAAGCTCTAAATGCAACATGTTATACCTGGAGCAGAACATGATGTAATTTAATATCTGAAGTAACCTTATTGCATTAATATTGTCATTAGTTCCCCACTGATCTTGGAGGGGATAAACTCTTCTTTCACTGACTGCATCAGAAGTTATTTCGCTTTTTCAAACTACTACTACTACTAGAAACTCCGTCTAATTTAATATACTCAAGCGGTGGCCAAGTCGCTGATTTGTCTGCCTCTTGATGTAGAATTCGTGTTACTACTACATGCATTTTCAAATGCATTTTTATGACAAAGCTGTGCACATTTGCTTGAATGTTTTACACTATATGTACTTGGCACTTAATTTGTTGTTGTTCCATTTAAGTCATAAATTCTAAAGTGTTTCCCCTAAATTTGAATTTTTATTTTTTCTGTGTTGGGACTGTGGTAATGCAGTGATAAAGGAACTGGACTCTGGTAATGCAGTGGTAAAGGAACTGGACTGTGGAGCATATGATCCAGGGTTCAAAACCTAACCCCTGTTAAGCTGCCACTGTTGAGTTCTTGAGTGAGACCCTTAACCCACAATTGCTTGAAATTGTAAGATCTGTTGCACGTCGCTTTGGAAAAGTGCTCCTTCTGTATGAGTAAATTAAATAACGAGCACACTGTTATTTGGTAATTTCAGACTTAATTACATGTGCTCTATTTAAAAAAAAAAAAAAAAAAAAAGGGAGTATTTTGTATATGTCTGACACATTGTTTCATGTGGTATATTTAATAGAAATAGGTCATGCTGTGAACTCATTTTTGTCCTGTGCTGTATGTGTACATGTCGATCTAATCAACCCGTCATGAAAATGATTTGTTGCAGTTCCCCTCAACCCACATTAATACCCATGTAAAGTACTGCGTGATCTAGAAGTCTGTAATTCTAAGAGTGCATATGTCGGTTTGTCTTGTTCTGTTCTCATCTCACTGTTGTATGTGGTTCCACCATTTGAGTGGCTTCTTTTATTTGAGGTGACCTGCGTACAGGATGAAGACGCAGAACATCTTCAGTAAAAGAAACAACACCCATATCTCTTCCATGCTCTGTCATCTTGGTATTTTTGAATGAATCATGCCCCATGTTTATCATTTTTTGTTTGTTTGTGTTTTTGTTTGTTTTCGTTTCCTTTCTTTTCTTTTGACTTTTCTGTGCACAGCAATTGCTCTGAAATTTGGGGACTGAGTACTCCAAATACGATAGAACAGTGGGATACCTCAGGCCTATACAGCTACCCTGACCAAACCAGGTGACTATCCTCTCCTGTCACTGTGCTACACTCACCCGGGCCATGCTTCATTTTCCCCGTCGGCTCGGAGAGAGGGAGAGCGAGAAACGCAGAAGGCTTCCTCCTCTTCTCCAGGGGCTGTGTATTACATTAACTTCTCAGGCCTTTCTCAATGATTGATAGAAATCTGATCTAAACGAGAGATTTAGATTGCTAAGAATTTGAAGGCCCTGATTTACTAAGTATTTGTGTACAAACATCTTTAAGGGTGTTGGTGTTAAAGAAACATACAAATTTACTTACATTTTTTTTTGCTGAGAATTGCGTTTCAGTTGACCAAATAACCCGACTTTCTTTGTGTTGTCTGTTTGTCTTGAATCTGTGAGGTTTTCATTCTTGTAGATAAATTATGGTATGGGTGGAAAACACATTACTTTAGTGCACACACTGTGATTTATCAAGTCTAGGGCTGGATATCATGTAAGAAAAATTGTATTCTAATCTGGTTCATTAAAATTTGATACAGATACCACAAGGATACTTTTCCTTGCAGATAATTCCTTTTCATACCGAGTATTGGCTAAAGAGTCTGAAATCATACGTGTTTTCATATCTAATACAGTTTAGGTATAATGTAATGGACTGCTAATTATTTTAAAAAAGTACTTTTGCTGCAATAATGTTAATTTGTGGGCTGCTGTTTTGTTTTAGTAGTGCTTATTTTAAATATTTGGTATGTAATGTAGTAAAATCTACTCTTGGGCAGCTGATGTTTTAAGTGTGCAGCGAATACATTTGAGTGATAGCTTATTTTTTATTTAAGTTCTCATGCTCATGATATATATTTTTTATTATTCAATGATACTGTGACACTTCATTGATACCCAGCCCTAATCCTATTTAACACCAGGGAAGGGCAGCTATAGTCTCCTATACAGTTTAGTATGCCAAGAACAGGATTGGTTTAAACCATCTACTCTAGAAAGGGCACATTGCTGGTCTAGCCCACCGTTGCACCTACATGAGTTTGAGTTTCAACGTTTCCTTCCAGCCGGAAATGTGTTAAAGGCACAATATTGACTGTGTCTGAGGGATGGGATCCTATACGGGAGACCCCAACCAGCCCTGCGATGGACTGATGTCACTTGGAGGCTTTACTTCTGCCTGTATCCAGTAAATAAACTCCCATGATGCAGTTGGCTATTAGCTCCAGAGATCCCGGGATTCATTAAGATCTCAGATTCCACCTTTGGCGTTTACGAGTCCACCCTTTCCCCCCCCCAGTCCTTTGGTTTCCTCACACATTCCAAAGACAAACATTGGGTTACTTGGTTTCGCTATATTTCCCTAATGGGATTTTGACTGGGACTGGTATACATTGGTGCTTGAAAGATTGTGAAAGTTGGTTTTTTTTTTGTTTTTCATGCATAAGACTCAATGCCAGACAAATTAAGCAATCTTGCATATAAGAGTGGCAAAGTGTGAGATTTAGGATTGTTAGGTAATTTGAAAGTAAAATTAGTCAGAAAGATAACAGATTGGTGTGGGTGCCCTGTTGTATTCAAAGAACACTGATCTATCATAGTTTGTCAGTTTGTCAAATACTTCTTGATGGCCTTAAGGCTGGAAAAGGAAGCGAAACCATCTCTGCAGACTTTGATCTCCCCTAATCTACAGTCACACAGCTTGTGTACAAATGGAAATTAAAGTCCATTGTTACCATCCCCAAGAGTGGTCAACCACCAAAGATCTGTCCAAGAGCAAATTGTGTAGAAGTCTGCAAGGTCAAAAAAAGAATGCAGGGTGAAATCGAAGCACCTTATTGCCCCTTTCTCACTGGCTACTGTCAGCTTTCATGAATCCATTGTTAGGCAAACCTTGAATAACAATGGAGTGCATGTTGAGACTGTAAAGAGAAACCTACTAAAGATCATGTAGATAATCAGATATTCGATCAGAAGTCAAGATTTTTATTTTTGAGCAGATAAGAGCAAAGAGGAACTTGCTGCTTTAAATGTGGAGTGTTATGTCTGCCGAATGCAAAACCCTGCATTCCGTTAAAGGAACCTTGTTCCAACTTTGAAACGTGGCAGTATTCTGGTTATTGCCCGTTTTACTGCATCTGGGCCAGGTAGAGCAAGGACTTCTGAATTGTACCCGGATATCTGTCAATGAATCGAATGTCAAGACAATGTGGATTGTGCAGCTAGACAATGACCCATGCAATGGCTAAAGAAAATAAAATGGATTTGAAATTGCAAAAAATAAAGTAAGACCCTATTCCTATAGAAGTGTTGTGGAAGGACATGAAGCGAGCAATTAATTTACCCCCTGACATTTCAGAGCTGAAGCTGTTCCATATTGCTGATTGGGTTAAAATTCCACAATGTGCAACTTAGTTACTGGAAAAGTGTAGTTGCAGTTATAGCTGCACAAGGGGTCATGCCATATACGGAAAGCAAAGCTTCACATACTTTTGCCACTCACATATGTAATGTAGAATAATTTTTAGAAATAAATTAACGACCAAGCACAATATTGTAGAATTAAATTCTCGTTCTATACATTTAGGACCGAACATTTGAAGGCATATTTCAAGTGCCATTGTAACCTGCACACTTTCTCGAATGCTTTAACTGTTAGTACTGCTTTTAAGATCTTATTAAATCAGGGCCCAAGATTATTCTCATTCTCATAATTCATACTCACGTTCTCTCTGATACCTTCAAACAGTAATTACAAGTAAAATTAGAATAATAAACGATGGTTTCTCATTTGCATTGGTACTTGATGGCAAGTCAAACTGATGTCTAAATCGGCGTTCTTCCCTCTCTCCATCCATGTTCTCCTTCCTCTTGACCATTTGGCACGTTCCCCGTCTTCCTCTGCTCTTTCTCTCCTCCTCTGTCTTCTCCTGTGTTTGTGTCTGGGTTAGATCTCTGGATGGACGTCTCCAGGTGTCTCATCGCAAGGGGCTCCCCCATGTCATCTACTGCCGCCTGTGGCGATGGCCTGACCTGCACAGTCACCATGAACTACGGGCCATCGACTCGTGCGAGTTTGCTTTCAATCTCAAGAAGGACGAAGTGTGCGTCAACCCCTACCACTACCAACGGGTGGAAACGCCAGGTGCGAAAATGCATGCCGTCATCGGTCCAGTAGAAACTCGTTATTAGTAAGGCTCACAGGATGGGAAATTTTGCCATATGAGCTATACATTTTGAAAACGTAGCCTGATATAATATACTATAGTCAAACATTACAGATCAGTAGTTTAACTTAACAGGACTTGAGTGATATGAAGTCTAATTCAGCCACCTGAAAAAGTGACCATAGCAAGACTGAGTGAATGAAATACAGAAATGAACTAATGAAGTAGGAATAGGTGTTATGGACGTATTATATACCTTCATATCGAGATTAGATAATGGCACGGTATTACCGCAGGGGGCATGGGATGGCAAACGTTACAGTATACATAGGATATAGAATAACGTGCGTTAATAACAAATAGCCCAATAGGCTTAAAGTGAAATAAACGCTCTGATCGAATAACCTCACCACACTGAATATAAATACAGAAACTGGGTTGAACTCTGCTTGAAATTGGATTAAACTTACCTGGGTGCTGTCAAGCCGGTAAACTCCAGTAAGTGAAACGGATCTTTAAAATATCATCATCATTTATAAATGTTGTCTTCATTTTTTAATAGAGCGGTATCTGTGGAATACAGTCATCTCACTCAATCCTAATTACATTTTTATTTATGTTTTTATTCACTCACCAGCCTATTTATTAGATATACTACTTTGAAGTTTAATTAGTCTGTAGTCTGTTTCTTTACATATTTTTAGTCCCTTTTATTCTAATGGTCAGGGCCCTCACAGTATCATCATATGGTTGCTTGGGTTGGCTGGTAACCCCGTCACCCACCTTGTACCTTATACTCTTCTTCAGACTGACATGCTCGTTGTTCTGTCTAAGAACATTTAGGCTGAGTAGCATGTATGGTGGGGGGAAAAAAAAAATAAATAAAAATAATAATAATAATATTTGATACACTGCTGAGTTTGCAAGTTTTTCCACCTCCAAAGAATGGAGAGGTCTGTAATTTTTATCATGGGTACACTTCAACTGTGAGATGCAGAATCTAAAATAAAAATACAGAAAATCATATTGTATGATTTAATTTTTAATTTTTGTTTGTTTAATGATTAATTTGCATTTATTGCATGAAACAAGTATTTAATACAATGGAAAAAAGAGAACTTAATGTTTGGTACAGAAACCTTTATTTGCAGTTATAAAATTGGCAGTGTATTAAATACCGATACGTAATTATTTCCCCCACTGTAGGTGCATTTACTTCATTTCGATTAATAAACATTGTTCTGTTGAGTATAAAATTATGGTTTTCCTGGTGAGACTGGTTTATTGGTAACTGTCACTATGCTGTTTGTTTATTCAGCAAATTGAATATACTATTGTTGGTACCACGGCACTGTAAGCGTTTGCCTCCAGACCCAACACGACCATGATCTGGATAAACAGGGTTAAGGAAGGGTGTAATAGTTGTTGTATATCTTTATAATCTCCTTCCCGACTTATTGCTGTCAAATGGTTTCCCCTCCATAGTTCTTCCACCCGTCTTGGTGCCAAGACACACAGAGATTCTGACTGAACTGCCTCCTCTGGATGACTATACCCATTCCATACCTGAAAACACCAACTTCCCAGCTGGGATTGAACCCCCCAACAACTACATACCAGGTGAGCATGCAGGACAAAGGTGCGTTTCGTTTTTGTGGGACATTTTATCCAAACTAAGTATAAATCCTATAAAACTGTATCCGTTGCAGTCCTTTTAGTGACTGCAGGTTGCTCGAACCTCATTTTTAAATGCAGAAGTGTAGAATAGTTTGTACTTCCTGTTATTGGGCAAGACCATAGCCCTCTTGCATCAATTTTCAGCTCCTTTGTGTAGGATTTGAATATTGTTGCACTAATCACGGCTGTTAGAAATGAAATGTACATCATCCTTGGCTGAAGGGTAAATAATCAGTGGTGGCCAGTATTAGTTGAGACGTTAAGCAATCTGACCGTATCTGGCAGCAAGGCTATCATAATTGAGCATGAGCTTCGTGACAGTACCTTATAGAAGAGCTGTATGATGCATGTGGCTTATTTTAGCTTGTACTTCATGTTTCCTCTTTGCATCCACAGAGACCCCTCCACCAGGCTACATCAGTGAGGATGGAGAGACCAGTGACCAGCATATGAATCAAAGTATGGACACAGGTACTTCCCACAGTGTCCAGCACTACATGTTTTGCGGAGGGGATTAAGCGGTTTGTGCTTTCGTTGCAGCTCTTAATTTGTGTTTAATTAACCTTAACATTTTAACCACATGCCTAATATTGTTTAGCCCTCTTCAGGACAACAAGACCCTGACCCACAAATCCTCTGACGTTGTCTTGTTGTATCTGACTGCAGTTGTGAGGTGGGACCTCTGTATCAATCGACCTTGTTCGTCCAGCATGTCCCACAAATGCTTAGTTGGACTGAGATGTGGAATTTTAGGCCAGGAAAACACCGAACTCTTTAGAGTACGACAGGGTACAATGTCCTGTTGAGAGACACTGCCATTAGGAAATACCGTTCCCACAAAGGGGTGTACTTGGTTTGTGACAACCTTTAGACAGGTGCTGTATGTTAGATTAACAACCACATTAATGCAAATTAACAGTAGTGGGTATATAGTGGGCATGTGAATTCTCAGACGCAATTACTGATTTATCATCTACATTTAGCAGACGCCCTTATCCAGAGTGATTTATAATCTTAGCAGGTCCAACTCACAATTAACTCAATTGTTTAAAGGGCCCAACAGTATCAGCTTTTCAGAGGCAAAACACTGTATTCTGGTCCACAGTCGAGCACTTTAAGGCTACCCATTTGAACTTGAACACGGAAACTGAAAATTCTCACAACACTCCCAACCCTCTCTAGTGCCTTGTTACTTACATACACTACTGGTGGCCCTCTGATTGCTAAGGTAAGAATAAATGGAGTTTCATTCATGTGCAAGTAGCTTTGGATCAGAACACATTTCCTGCAGGAAATGATGTTGGTTTGCATCAGATTGAGCTTGGTGTGCTTATAAACAGTTTGGTGCAACTCTGTTTTCTAGTGAAGAAAAGTCCGTCTACAGCAGACTCGAGTTCTGAATGGTTATACCTGCCTAACTTTTAAATTGGGTGCGCTTGATTTGGGCAGCACTGCACCTTTGTGGACACGCTCAGAAATGCACGTTAAGATTGGCCTAAAGAATCTTATCAATTGAAACTTTTTTTTTTTTTTTAAAGGCTCTCCAGCTGAACTGTCACCAAGCACACTTTCGCCTGTCAGCCATGGCATGGGTAAGGGCAGCTCTCACATCTAACTACCAACTACAGTTGATTATTACACTTTGTTTGAGGTTTGTGCATCTGTTTCAGACCTGCAGCCAGTGACCTACTCTGAGCCTGCGTTCTGGTGCTCTATAGCCTACTATGAGCTGAACCAAAGGGTTGGGGAGACCTTCCATGCTTCTCAACCCTCCCTCACTGTGGACGGATTCACAGACCCATCAAACTCCGAGCGTTTCTGCCTAGGCCTGCTTTCTAACGTCAACCGCAACGCCACTGTGGAGATGACCCGCAGACACATAGGTACACACTAATCACATGCTCTGATCAGATTTTTATCTATTTCACAGCAAATCATTTTGACAAGGATAAATTATGGCTGTGACAGATTTGCTCCATTGTTGCGTTTGTGTTTTCTCGATGATTGATAATGGTCAAATGACTCTGGATAAGAGAGATGATTTCACTCAGCTGACATGATCATTGTTGTTATGCTTCATTTTTAATTTCAGCACAGAAGATAACACAAGGGGTTTATTTGTATTTTATAAGTGTGTAATGTTTTTAATTTGAGGTGTTCCCCTGCTCGCATGTACCTTGAACCTGCACCACGGCTTACACAGTTCCCTGGCATATTGATTCCTCTTATCTGCCCCATGTTTTACTTAACGTCCTGTTGTTTAAAACTTCTTGAAGTAGCTTGGGTGGGCACATGTAGTGTGTTCAGGGCTTTCACATTTTAGCCCAGCCTGACATTGACTTCAGTAGTATCAGTAGTTTAAATCAGTAGTTTAATCCAAAAAACGTTTAAAAGCTATTTTGGAAAACATTTGGATGCAATTTTTCATAGCCAAAATTTGTAGGAACTTTTTTGGAAAATTTAAATCTGTTGGAAATTAAATACATTTCTTTGCAGTATGATATTTGACATTTCAAACGTTTCATAATTAAAGTTTTAATTATATGGACCATTTAAGATCCGTGTCATGTCCTACTTGGTAATGTTGTTCCTCGTCAACATTAACAAACATGTTCCAACACCCCTTGAGGCAGTTCTGATGAATACAGCAGGCTCAGTAACATTTGTCGATGCCCATGTTCAGTGGTCTATTTTGTTGAGTCAAAAAGTTTCTTTTACAATGTGTGATTACCGATTGTACAAACATAGTCTCTCTTCTTTGTAAAAAAACAAAAAAAACTCTAAGAATAAGTTGGACTTTAAATTAAATCTAAAATCACATTGTTGATGTTTTGTCAACCAGTAAACCGGTAATATATCCTATTGACTCCACATGCAGTCAATTTATCCTGAAGAATCATTCACTGAATTCAGCTTTAAAGCAGGAGTATGCTAAAGGAATTCATTTGTATTCAAGAAAGCTGTCAACTTTCGAAAATATACCCATTGTTTGTGTGCAACCTCCTAGACATTCATAGACTGTGAGACAAACTGTCTGTGATCTTGGTGTTACAGGCCGTGGAGTCAGACTGTATTACATTGGAGGAGAGGTCTTTGCTGAGTGTTTGAGTGACAGTGCAATCTTTGTCCAAAGCCCTAACTGTAACCAGCGGTATGGATGGCACCCTGCAACTGTCTGCAAAATCCCCCCAGGTAAGCTGCATTTTAGTCCCTAAATGCTCCAATTCTCTTAGCCTGTTTAACCTGAACAGTGAATGTTCACAGTAAAAGGTAATTGATACAATAATGTGTCCCTTCCTAGGCTGTAACCTGAAGATCTTTAACAACCAGGAGTTTGCTGCACTGTTGGCCCAGTCAGTGAATCAGGGCTTTGAGGCTGTTTATCAGCTCACCAGAATGTGCACCATTCGCATGAGCTTCGTCAAAGGCTGGGGAGCCGAATATAGGTACGCACCACAAAGACTACTTTTACTCTGTAGATTTCATTTACAATATAAATCAGATTAACGAAGCTTAAAAGTCTCATTAATGGAAAAATGGTTTCATGTATTAGGAGAGGGAAAAACAAAAGCAGACATCATTGTAACCGAGTACAATTATGGTTACGTTGCTTAAACTTATCAATTATATTAGTATTGTAGTAGAATAAGTTCTATGTAAAAAGAATATTTTTAAAAAATGTTCAGTTTGTTAAAGGCACCGTTGTAATTACAGGTTTTACTTTGTACTCCCTCTTTATTTGGATTGGATTAGTTCATTGCGGATTTGAGTGTTGGTTATTGAAAAATACTTTATTTAGCAGTTTTCTCATCCATTGAGGGATGGTCGAGTTGCTTGATTTTGCCAAGCTGCACAGTTAGGTCCCTGAGCAAGGCCCTTAACCCACCATTACATGGACTGTAAGACTGTATTCATTGTAAGTTGCTCTTTATAAGGGTGCCTGCTAAATGCTGTAAATGTTTTGAAGCAGTGAGATTTTTCACAGAACCAGTGCAGTCCTGCCCTCAGAAGATATTTTAATAAACAAAATCAATTCAAGCAATCTAGTTTAAGCAGGATTTTAAAAAATGTATGAACTGTCTTGATAATAGACTGTAATAATCATACTATAATAATAAAAACAGTAATGATCTTCCCACAAGACGTACTTTTCTAGTGGGTTTCATTCTCTATGATCATGGATGTTTGCACATAGCTGACTGATACAACTGGTCATTATTTCTAGGAAAATATGTACATTTAGTATTTAAATAGAATTAAAAAAAAAAGAATTAGAGCCATTATGAGAATGGCTAGAATCAGCCAGTATCTTTTTATTTATTTTTTGCTTTGGTAAGTTAAATGATTACTCTATATTCATCTAAGTATGTATGACTAGGTTTGATGTAACATTGTGTCTTTGGATAAATAGCCATTAATGCTGTTTAAATAAACGGAATAAAGTACAAAACTTCACTGGTTTTTGGCTTTTGCAATGAGGCATGTGGTTAGGTGCTGACCTCATGGCTCAAGATCCGCAGTTTGGTCTGCATCCCAGACTCCTTGTGGAGTTTACATGTTCTTCTAATGTACTGTGGTTTCTTTCCACATACCGAAGGAATGTTAGGCGAATTGATTTACAGATTACGTACAGGGAGTGTGTTTGACGAATGAAGTTTTAACCTCGCTTCTGTTATGTTTTTGAATGTAAACATGGTGTCCATATTTGAAGAACATTGTTACTTTCAATTATTGCAGTTAGTACTAAGATATGCAATAGTGTTAATCACCAATTTTATCACGTAAGCACATGCAAGGCTTACTTTTATTGTAAGATCAAATCTGTTCCTTATAGCCATACTTAATATTGAGGCTTCTGATTGTGGAACTGATTCGGAATTGTCTCTGTGTTTGTGTCAGACGGCAGACTGTGACGAGCACTCCTTGCTGGATCGAGCTGCACTTGAACGGGCCGTTGCAGTGGCTAGATAAAGTTCTGACCCAGATGGGATCTCCCACTGTCCGCTGCTCCAGTATGTCCTAATTACAACGGCGCCCTCTCCCCAAAAAAACGGCAGATTTCACAATCACAAGCAACTACAACTAGAATAAGACTCTATTGCCCCCTCTTCATAATTCTTTCTCTCTCTTGTTCTCACTGTTCAGAAATGAACATGGCACTTGCTGTCACATCAGCTTCATGCACCTTTAATTCGCTCTCTTTTTCCCCCTCTAAGGATTCCTCCATATTAAATGTATTAGTGGTAGAATTTAAAATATATATTTTCCTTTTCTCATGAAGACCAAGGAAGGCGTGTGTGCGCTCGCGTGTGTAATAGGGAAGCACCAGAAGGCGGTTAAAAAACATGGCACAGATGTTTCAGTAAAACATTCCCTCCCCTTGACGTGACCAAGCAAACTAAATATTTTGTTGGCTTGCCCAAGAACTTACCTTTGCTGGTGAAAATCATATCTCTTGAGCGTGATATTGTTGCTGAGACTAATCAAAAAGGATTACTGCTTTTAGTCCTTCCCATACCCTAATACCTTCCATGATTGATAGTAATCCCAGAAGACACCTTATTCATTTTCTGTTCTCAGTAACTGAGTTCAACCACTATAAAATGTTGCCTTATATTTAGAAGGTGCTGTATGGCAGGAGGTTGTATAGCATACTTCTGTTTCAAATCTAATGTGAACAGATAGGAATGTTTTAACCAAACGGCAAAGACAAGTCCTGGAACAATATTTTCTTTGCATCCATCTCTGTAGAGGAGCCTGTCTCGCCCTTCCTTTCTACCGTTTCGTTCACTAGGTGAAACACTCGTTCGATCGCTCTGCTGAGGAAGAACTTAAAGAAGAAAACTTAATAAAAAATGATCACACAGTCCAAAATCTTTTGAAAAATTCCAACCTTTTAAGCTTTAAGCGTTAATAACATAGGTTATTCTTTACAATCACAGGATTTTTTTTCCTTTATCTTTCTTTTAGCTACTTTTTGTATTTTCATGTATTTTTATATATAAATATATTTAAAATCTTTAATGCTCTCTTCCTTTTTATTAGAATTGAATATTTTTTTAGATCATGCCCTCTTTCTAGGAGAACATGGCTTCATAATGACATGTCCTATCATTCAAAGGAGCAGAAATCTTTCACGTCATCTTTCTTATTCTCCTCTTTTGTGTTTCTGGTTTAAGCTTTTGTCTGAACAACATGTCCTAAATATTCAGCAACCTAGCATCTACTGGCACGTGTAGGTTGCTTTTCTTTTTCTTTCTTTCTTTTTTTTTGGTTTAGAAAAATTCTATAACTTGTTTATTTTTTTGGCTTCTGGACAAATGCCACATTGCCTGCCCTGGAAGCTTTTCCACATCGTATGGTTCTTCAAATGGGGAAAACATCTACCTAATGTCAAATGTTGCAGATATTTGGCAGTGTTCTATTCACTTTCGATTGGGGACAAGAAAAACTAGAAGACTCCTCAAATAATCTATGTCTTACAAGATAAATTGTGCAAATTTAGTGTGTGTTCTTGTACAACTTAACTAATGACTGTGATCTAGCTGTCTGCCTTCTTTTACTCGTTGTGACAGTGGCAAGATGTTTGAAATCTTCATTCCACTCCTGCCACCTTCTCTCTCTCTCTTTTAGTTTATGTTCATCTTATTACACTAGTACGGAGAAGACCAATTTGTGGCCGGTTTAAAGCAGAGGTCGTTTACACACTGGGAACATTCTGCTTGCCAGTTTTGACTGGGTGTGGAAAGGATACCAAATTGAACTGTTCAGTGGCCCAGAAATATATGCATATACAGTATGTGTATATATCATTTTTGTTTTTCCTTTTCTTTCTTTTTGGCAAAGCATTTAACAGTTGGTGAGCTTGTTTTACCATTTAGAGAGATGTATTGGTAGGATGTGAACGTTATCAGGCGATAAGCTTTTCAGGCGTGTTGCATATGCAGACTTCATAAATACACTAATAAAAAGTTTTAATTCTCATGAGCTTGCTTTTTTTAAAAACTCATTTTAAACTTCTTTATTAGTATGTTTGTTTTAGAGTTGATGTTGGGCATAATCAATGGCTTCGTAATTCATGGGTTCCAGCGTTTCCAGGTCTTACCACGGTGCACTGGTGCTTCTCTTGACAAATCCATTTTGCACACAAATAACTGAGCACTGATTAAAACCAATTACATCTATGTGTTATTAAATGACCGAGGGAAGTTCTGCAAAACAGTTAATTGGTGTCTCTAAATTGTCATTGACTTGTGTATGCAAACACCCCAGCCGTGTAACTGGAAACAGCTGCACCCCGGTCCCAAGCCCGGATAAATGGGGAGGGGTGGAGAAAGCACTGGCAAACTACTCCACTATCCTGCTGAAATACTTCATGGATCACAGCGATGAAAGACAGAAATGTGTGGAGATCGATGGAAGAACCTCTTCTGTTCCAGTATGACTGTGCAAGTCCTGCACAGAGCCTGGAAACTAACCATATCACCATCTTTGGAATGAACAAGGTTTAGGCCTTCTTCTTTAATGTCAAGTGTCTGACCACATCAATACTCTCTTGGTTGAATGGGCAAAAATTCCCACAGACACAGTCCAAAATGTTGTAGATTATGTCTTGCCAGAACAGGGGAGGGTGTACACTACTGTGCAAAATCCTTATGCATTAATTATTTTCACTTTAGTTTCTGCTTATTGTTTATTTATCTGTTAGTGGTCACAGAACCAATGTCCAAACAACGTATGGTGGTCTTATATATTTATTTATTTGTAGCTGATATAACGGCTACATTTTTAGTAATTACATCTTTTTGGTGGCGTCGTAATAAAATAAAAACTGTTACCTGATCTACAGTGACCACAGAACCATGCCTATGTAATGTCATGCTCATTGAATGGCTGCATCACAAACCGCACTCAAACGCTAAACACTAACTCCATTTTTGCGATTTGGGACGCGACTCTTAACGGTCGCAGTTTTTC
Organism: Parotocinclus haroldoi; assembly: GCA_034779995.1. Lineage (NCBI taxonomy): Eukaryota > Metazoa > Chordata > Actinopteri > Siluriformes > Loricariidae > Parotocinclus > Parotocinclus haroldoi. The sequence continues at coordinate 29,268 of JAUZST010019396.1, forward strand.
CCCTCATTATACGAATTTCTCGTGATATAATTTGTCGTATTTTTGTTAGTTAGCTAGTAGTGAACTCTCTTCAGATTAAACAGGGCAGGGAAATATATTTATTTAAATATATTTACTTGTTCGTTTCTTTTTACTCTTGATAGTCGGGACGAAATCACAAGCTGAGGTAAGTAGAACTAGGTTAGCTAGTGCTATATGAATAAACTAGCAAATGTAGGATATTCCGGTTTAATATATATATTCGTTTGTTTACTTATTTTTTTCAATTTTTTTTACAGATGCACTGCTTACATAAATTGAGGGATAACTTTTGTGTGCAGTATATTTTAGTAAAATGTTATTGCCAATACTCCAACAGCACGGAACTCCCTATTAAATATAGCCGTTTTGTAGTTAATTCTTCGATATTTAATATATTAAACAACCCCCCCCCCCCAGCGGTGCCATCCAATCAAAAAAAAAAAAATTCATTAGCACCAGATTTCTAATGTGAGCTTGCAAGCGTATTACTATTATTACTGTATTATTGTTGTTAATATTACTACGAGTAGATGGTAGGTCTATTGTCATTACTAAATCATTGTTACAATTGGCGGTAAAATCAGACATCTAAGCTGAGCTTGTCGGCATTATTATTCTTATTATTATTACTATAAGTAGTAATAAGTGGTAGCTTTATTATGATATTTATGTTATTACAATAATTAAGAGGTTACACGCTTATGATAGTTTTCTCCATTTTTGTTTGGTGTTGCAATAATTTGTGTTTTTTCGAAGTTGAGTTTTCAATGTTTTAGTTGTCAGAGTTTATACGCATGCACGTGTTTGTGTGAGCGAGAAAGTGAGTGTGTGTGAGAGAGAGAGAGGGAGCAAGTGTGTAAGAAAGAGTGAGATTGTGACATGAGAGTGTGAGAGAGTGTTGGTGCGTGTCACCAATTTCCCTCAAGAACGCAGGAGAGGCTCAACACGCGCAAGCCTCAGTCCGAATAGGTTTTTACTGAAAACGGATTACAGGATTGAGAATAAAGCAGAGGAGTATTAGGTTTACGTTTAGCACTTCAAAAATATTTGGCTAGGGCTCATATTGGGACAGTCTATCAAAAGACTGTTTTGGGGGATTTTAAGCAACAAGCTGGATAAAAGACAGCAATAGATAAAAAAAAATAATATTACTAAAATAAAATTACTAAGGAGCGCTAGAGTGTGTTCGGTTGTTTATATAGTAGGGTTGACGTGATCACATGATCAAAGCCCTCTGTTTTAATTGGTAGATTTAAAATTAAACCGTGTTCTGACCATTCTCTTCTGACCCCTGGTATTAACAACGATTTTTTTTGCCCAGAATTCTGCTGCCAACTGGATATTTGATTTTTTCCTGAGCATTTTCCAATGGCTGTGTATGAAACTCCCAGTACATTAGGAAAACAGCCTGTCTAACACCGACAACCTAGTCACGGAAAAAGTCATTTTAATCACCATCAACAGATGACCATGACCATGTTCTGACCATGACTTCATATTGACCATGTCTCCACATCTGAATGCATCGAGTTCCTGCCATGTGATTGACGGATTAGATATTTGCGATCAATTAAAGTTGTACCCAATAAAGTCCTTGGTGAACGTCCAATATAATTTCAAACTTAGCGAATGTGTTTTTTCCCTGTCAGCCAGTAGAGGGCGTAAAAAGCTAAATAATAGTAAAATTGAAAATTCTCCATACCTGTTACTCCGCCACCGTTCTGGTTGTTATATTCCTTTCAATTAGTAACGTACAACCACCGAGCCACCACTGGCACAGGGTTTTATCATTTATTTAAAAACAATACAAAAAAAAAATATATATATAATTATTCTTTCAAAGTTAAAAATCCTTGCCAGTGGTGGTTCAGTAGTTGTACATTACTAATTGTGTCTTACTCACTAAAACACAATACACTACTAATAACAAATAACAGTGGAAACGTATTATATGACAATTTAACCTTGTCTTAGGTAGCATTTCATGTTTGACTCTGCCCACTGACCCACTAGTGTGAAATACAATTCTTTCTCTGACCAAATGAATACTCAAATGATCCTTTCCTGTAGCTGGACAAAAAGAAAATTAAATAGGTCTTTCCAGAATGACACGCATGTTTCCTGACATTGTGGTTAAAATGTACTGTAACCTTTACCAGATGAACCATTTCCACGCCACTAACCCCCCAAAACATCACAGAACCTCCTCCATCTTGAACCAGACATTGCACACCGTCCTCAATGAAGGCTTCCTGTAGTCTAAGAGTCATTCACATGCAGGCAGAAATGAATCCTCACCAGATAACACGTCTTCAGTTAGGACCAGTCCATTTTTGTCTTTTTGCCCACTATAACTTTGCCCCAGTAACTTTGTGAATAGAAGAAAATGTGAATTTTATAACGGATTAATATTGGGTATGTTTCCTTTTTGCAGTAATGGTAATGTGCTAAAGAGAATCTTGTGTTATAACTAAATACATGGCTTTCCTCATCTTCTGGTACCTCCATAAAAGCTCTATAGTATTTAACTTTATTTAGAAAATGATTGCGTTGCATTTATAGGGCGTATATTAATTTAAGAGTAAATGGGGTAATGGCTGCAAAATTTGAGGAGCACTCGTTTAGAATTGTACAATAGATGTCAGCATAGTGAATGCATAGGAATAGATGGCTGTAGTTGACCTAAATACGACAGTGCCCTCTGTGCTGAACTTCCATCAGATCAGTGATTTCTTTACATCTTACCCTTCCTGCACTCACATAAAGGACTTGGTATGACCGTTGTTCAGGCTGATTTGCTCAAGAGAGATCCTTTGTCCGTTTTTGGCCATAAGGAACATGATCATGTATAAGTCATGGCTCCTAATTAAAACATTCTCCTAACCTATACTTGACCCCTCGGTGTTCCACAATGGCTTCCCCAGCCTGCTTTGTGCGATACCCTCTGCCTTGTGTGGTGTGAAGTGTTGGGTGTCTTCTCGAGACCTTTTTCTCGTTCTTTGTCAAAGCTCTTGAGAGGTAACTGGAGTCCTGGGTCGCTGCAAAAAATTAATTAGGCCTAAATGAGTTTTCCACTCACTGTAAGCACTGACAATGACCAGGACACACAGTAGGGCCAGGTAGTGACCCGGGCAATGACCTTAGAGAAAGTCTAAATGTTATACAGGGTCTGTTTGAAATAGGACACATATTAATAGATAATAAACTGTCACTGATTAGCCACAGTTTGTGAAAAATGGCTGTTAAAGGTTAGAAATAATTATAAATATTTATATTGATTCGTTCCAAAGGTCATCACTTTGTTTCATCAGTTTGTGTGCTGTGGCAAGAAAGCTCTGTCCGAACTTCAACACTGCAGTAGCGACACAAACCACTAGCTGGCAGCACAGCAGATAAAATGGAGTACCAAGGCCAACAGCTGGGTCGGTAAGCTGTGATTCTGTAGTACTCTTCATTGGCAGGGTAATTAAAGCAATTAAACCGATCATTACTGCTTGCCTAAATGAAAGCTTTTGCCTGCCAGTCAGAGTGGCTTTTTATCTCAGATAGCACTACAGTGACACAAAGAATCCGACCAAATTAGGATGTGGTTCAGATTTATTTCACTACTATTTCCCATATTCAGGTTCCAGAAATGTGGTCATATTCAATGTGTCACTGTATACACTGAATTAGAGATTTAAGATTATAT
>JAUZST010019407.1:0-32973 GCA_034779995.1 Parotocinclus haroldoi
TTTTATAAACGATCTCCAACACAATGTATAGATACTCAGCATGCGAAGTAATAATACTGTAAAAAACAAGTTCTTACCAAATTCCAGTCAACGTTTGAAGAACTTATCCAGTGTGATGTGACGAGCTTTTGCTGTGGCTAAGTGGTGACTTGTGGTTTCTTTTCTGTGGTTAATGGAAATGTTTGGCAAAGACCTGTAGGTGGCACTAGAGGGCTGGGGAGAAACTCTGGAGTTTTTGGATAGTTATGCCAGAGACAAAGAGTTTCTTCATGGATATTACGTATTTCTTATTTGCTCTCACGTTCTTTGATCCGATTAAGTGGAATTTTGGTCCACATAAGCGAATAAAATTACACCTATATAATAGGATTTGTTTCCGTACTTTAGGATTTGGTCCGAATAAGCGGCTGCTCCCATTAACCGGTCGACCAATTGAATTATATATATATAATTATATATATACATATCAACCCCTCAAATGTTGTGCATGTTTGTTATGAGTCTGCTGATTGATATCTGACAGGTGGTAAAGACCCTCTGCGAGTCCATGCAGGTGTGTGAGGAACTGCAGCAAAGTGTGTCTAGCCTGGACGGACGTCTAGCCGAACTTGAACTCTGGGAGAAGGACGCAAAAGAGTTTTACAAGCTACTAAAAGAAAAAACACAGAAAAGAGGGCAGGACTCTAGATCCCGGGTACCCTTATACTACTTCCTCTGCTGTTTTGTGGTTCTTTGTATTCCTGGTTTCTCTTCTATTAAATTACCGTGTCTGTTTATAATGTAGCTGCTGATATCTAGAGGCCTGCAGCTGGAAGGCCAGGTGGTGATGGAAGAGCAGGACCTGCAGGAGATGGTGATGTCCTATCAGAAGAACTCACCTTTGCAGTACCTAATTGCTTCGACCATGCAGGACAGAGTCCATGCTGCTGTTGCACAATCACAGGTTGTTATCATGTTAAATCTTGCTTTATTATATCAAGCCCACATTTTTTTGGTCAGTCCAGCACCTGTCCCCAAAGACTGCAGGGTGATGGAGTAGATGTGCCCTGTGTTAGATCCAAAGTCCCTCACAGGGCTGGCTAGGGGTCATTGTTGCAGTTCCCTGAGTGACCGTCTGTTTCTCAGAAGGCCAATTGTGTTCCTGGAAACCTGGAACCTAATGGACTGGCAACTTGGCAAGGGTGTACCTCTGTCTGCTCCCTGCAAATTTAGGGTTAGGCTATCCTGACCAGGATAAGTGTGTATACACGGGATCGATTGCATTATAAATATACAATTAATCGTCATCATGTTTTTAACAGGAGGTTGTAGGGATGCTCAGCTCCTTTGGTGCTCGCAGAGACAGAAGTCCTACAGGACATCAGCCTCTGAAAAAAGCTTTTGTACAGGAACAAGAAGCTAAGGCTCAAAGCCCACAAAGAAGCTCGACTCAGTCTTTTTCTTCTTCTGGAGACGCCATTCAGGGAGACTTCCAACCGTCGGTCAAGCCAAAGTCACATCAACCAACCCAACAAATCCACCCACTTCTAAATATCCAAGCACCACTACAGCCAGTGCCTATGATTGTTGTGCAGGAATATCAAGAGGACAATAAAAATGATCTCCCTCAAACCTATCCGCAGTCACAACCAGTAGAAAAAACACAAATATGTAAAGAATTGGTGGGTGATTTCAAGCTGCAAGACAAACCTCAGGTATGTGCACAGTCAGAATTGTATTCTGAGGTTAAGACGCATGCGGCAGCAAAGAGCAAAAAGGAAGTTGGGGCACTAGATGAGAATCAGTGTAAAACAGGAGATACCCAAGAAACTGTACAGTTACAATCGCAATATGTGGATGCAGAGCGAAAAACAGAGAAGGTCCAGATGGATGGCCTTCAGCACAAACCTACAGCCCAGCAACCTCAGTCTGTGCAACAGGAACGGACACAACCACAGATGCAAGTGCAATATCCATTAGCTCAACAGCAACATGGTACAAACCAACAGCAGTCTATTAAGGTAAGGAAATCCCAGGCTAGAGCGGAAAATAGGCCTTGGCTTAAACAGAAGGCAGAGGCAGAGATTCTGAGAAGAACAAGCTCTGACGTTGAGCCAAAACCAACAGTTATTACTAGTATTGCTTCTCAAGTATCTACAAGTGACCCGATACAAGTTCAGGGCCAAATGGAGCGGCAGACACAGAGCAGAACGAATCAAGTTGATCAATCTGCGACACAAGGGAAAGTGGATCATATACAGCAGCAAGCAGTAACGGAAATGAAAGCGAGTCAAATTCACCCACCTCAACCAGTGACAGAAACCCAAACCCAGCAAGGGCAACAAGTGACACAGACTAGAGCAGGCCGAATCCAGCATCAAAAGGTTGCAACACATGTCAAAGTGATTCAACCCCAACAACAGCTCACAACGGCAACACAACCCAGAGTGGCAGAAACTATAGTGGGAGCCCAACGACAGCTACCACTGACACAAGGGGAACCCGAGGAACCTCAAACAGTGACACAAGGCAGAGTGTGGCAACCTGAGCAACAGCTGCCAGTGACAGAAGCAAAACTAGGGCCACACCAACAATGGCTCCCAGTGAAACAAGATAGAGCAGGGCAACCTGAGCAACAGCAGCCAGCGACCGTTGCAATAACTGGGCAGCCTCAGCAACACCATTCTGTTATACAAGCTGGAGTGGGACAACCCCAGCCATGGCCACCAGTGACACAAGCAATGCTGGTGCAACATCAGCAACAGCAGCCTGTGACTCTAGCAAGAGTGGGGCAACAGCAGTCAGCAGTACAAGCTGGAGTGGGCCAACCCCGGCAACAGCCGCCAGTGACAGAAAAAAGACCAGGGCAACCCCAGCGATGGCAACCAGTGACCGAAGATATAGCAGGTCAACCTGAGCAACAGCAACCAGGGATGCAAGCAAGAGTGGGGCAAGCCCAGCAACAAATACCAGTCACTCAAATCAGAGGTGGGCAATCTCCTCAACACCAAGCATTGTCCCGAGAAAAAGTGGTGCACCCCCAGCAACACCATTCAGTAACACAAACCACGGCAGGTCAAATGCAGCACCAGCAAACTGTGTCCCGAATGCTACCAAAGGGACAATCACAGACTGTGATGCCTGTTACACAGCTAACACAGATAAAGTCTGTTACACCTGGTCCACAACCAGTGACAACCCAAAGGCATGCACAACAATCCATTCCCTCTATGTTAATTCAACCACCAACAATGTCTCCAAAACAACCAGAGATGCAAACAATGAAGCAAGCACAAACCATTTCACCATTTATGCCACAAGACATGACTCCAGTTCAACCATCAGCCAGTGCTCAGTCTCCTATTGGGTCTCAAAGCCAGCCATATCTGCCTTCCATGGGGGAGGACAGACAGAGTATTACACAACATAAACATTTCCCAACACCACTCCATCATCAATCAACGACCCAAAAGCAACTACAAACACAACCCAGACAAAGTGTGTCTCAAATACACTTGCAAGCTGCCACTTTCCAACCTGCCCAGCCCAAAAGTACATCTCCCATTCAACCACGAATTATCTCTATGCCCCAAAGTCAAGCCCAAACCTATAATCCACCTCAACCACAGGTTATAACGCTGGGTCAAGCTCAAGACAGATCGCAGAGGATGATTCAGCCAAACACGCAGCCCTACATTCAACAGTCTCACTGGAGACCAATCATGCATGAAGCAGTCACTAAGAGTTATCATGATCCACCCCAACAGGGCTTAATAGCATCCCAAATGCAGCCCCAGTCTCATTTCCAGAGCCATTCACCTTCTCAAAATGTCTCACCATTTCACGTACACGAACAGCAATGGATAGCATTTGGAGCTAACATGATCAACCAGATATATCCCAGTGCCCAAGGTTCAGCTCAGGTCCAGCCTTATCCTCAGTCTCAGGTTTATTCAAGTCCTCAGACACAAAGTCAGATGTGGGCCACATTTAAATCTGAAGCAACGCTACCGGCTTCTGCCCCAATAAGCCCTCAAAGCCCAGTCCAGACAATCGCTCCTTCACAACAATGGAGACCCCTCTGTCCTGATGTTATCAGTTACCAGGTGCAAGAACAGGGTCATATGTCTCAGTATCCACATGCCCCAAACCAAACCCCTCCTGGACCACAGAGTCCTCCTCAGAAATGGCCTGCACAGCCTTCCCCACAATCCCAAGCTCCATTTCAGAAAGCAGTTCAAAATTTTCCCCAACCTTTGACATACCCCCCCTGGGTTAAGCCACAATCCCAAACACCCCCATCACCATCTCCACAGCAGCAGTGGACACAGAACCGCGCTGAAGTATCATTTCAAGTTCAAATGCAAAATAAACCTCAACAATCACAATATCAAGCCCACGCTTTACAAAAGCCACAGCCTCCAGTGCAGGAGAGAGACCAGCGACAGTCAACTTCTCCAGTCAAACCTCAAATTCAGTCCCAGGCTCCACCTCAGGTTTTTACAGAGGCCTACACTAAGGCACAGGCACTGGCAAAGAGCAGGTTCGAGAGGGCCAAGAACCATCTAAAGGAGCACGTTCTCAAGGCGATCAACTCATTTAAAGACAGGAAGCTGCCTGAGGGACAAACATTTGCCAAAGAGGTAGGTGAACCTCTATTCAGGGTTGTTTAAGGATCATTTTTGGTTGACAGAGATTAGTTTTGCGATTAGATGATGTTGTCGCAGTTTCTGTATATGGGAGAATATCTATACTATTTGGTCCAAGATACCAAACGAAACGATTCTAGTCCTTTTCATACATTTCCAAAATGTAAATTTATAACAAGGACAGCACATAACGGGGTAACTCAGCAACAATTTGTTACCTCAGCATACAATTGGACTGATCTAATTTTCCGACCACGTTACACTTCCATCAGTGCCCAAAGAATTCCTTTATAAAATCCGAACAGCTTTCATGTAACCTGACTGGAAGACACCACGGGTCTCGAACCCGGGTCACCAGAATGGTTGGCTAGTATCTTATATTCCTGAAATGCCACTAACCGCGATAAAATAAGAAAAAAGGTATAGCTGTTTAATTAAGGTTTTATGACTGATTCGGGAAACAGTAACCCGACAGTTTAAAGCTCTCTGGTTTGAGTGTGGATCAAAATCATACTACAATGTTTACATACTACAATCGAAGTTGTGTTATGCCAGTCCTGCCCTGGTACACTGCCGTTGTGATAGACCTTAACCCATCTGCTCTACTCTACAAATGTACCTGTGGACCAGCTTATATATAGCATGTATGTACGTGTACCAGGAGGCTCTAAGAATTCTGAACCCTGCACGACTGGAGGAATTCCTGAGAGCCACAGAAGGATTGGAAGCCTTCAGCACCCAGCCTGAGCTCCAAGACATGGCTTTTTTCACCCAGTTAGTCCAGATAGAGTGGGAGGTAAGTTCTATATCAGCTACTCGCTACCACTGTGTCCCAGTATTTTAATGTGTTATTGAATTTATAAAACTGAGGGGAAAGCACCAGTTATTCTTGTATATTGCTCTCTTCTCATCTGGAAGGGGGCGTTGCCGTTATTCCCATTCGCAGTCTGACTGAGGCTTTTCTCACAGTTCTTTGACCTTAATGATCTTGGGTGGTCAAATCCACAGCTCATCACTGCATAGGGAAAATGTCTAGACAAGAGTAGTCCCTGTCTGAAATTGCTCCACTGCTCCATACATGCTTGCTCATCTGAGAGATCTGCAGATTATCAGTGTCAAGAGGCACTCTGTGGCTACAGAATGTATGGAGACACTCCCCGGCTTACAGCCCTCCCCCTTGGTGGAGTGGCCAGCGTGCCATATGAAATGAGGATGGGGGAATTGGGCATGATCATATTGAGGAGAAAAGCCTCCTCAAAAATTCACCTCTCAAAAAACGATGTCCCTATCCCATCCTCAGACTAACAATGTATATGAGTGAATCAGACACAGCAGTGCTGCTGGAGTTTTAAACCACTGTTCATTCCCTATGTGAGCAGACCAGGGGTGCCCCTACATTACAGGGTTAAAGTAGATCCTAAAAGAATCCTGTGATTATATTGCAATGAACTGGCGTCCCATCCAGGGTGGGCACAAAGCATTCCGGGATAGACCCCGCACTCCCTGCTGCTCTGAATACATGTTTTTTGTCACTTGTTAGAAAGAACTTGTTAGAAAAAACTAGAATCGTTTTTTAAGTAGAATAATCGATTTACATTAAGTTCTTTAAAGCTGTCACTGATCTCGCCACCTGCAGGCATGTCTCTCTGCTCAGGGGAGTCTAGTTCATCCTCTGGAGGCCCTCACACAGCTGTGTGAGACACTGAGCCAGGAGGACGCCCAGAAACTGGCACAGGCTCAGCTCCACGAACGTGAGAAGAGACTCACTGGCATCAAGCATCAGTTAAGCGGAGATCAGGACGCAGTAACACCAGATGCTGGGTAAGGAAAAGACATGCTCTCCAAAAGACATCTACTAGACACGCACTTTTCTACTCTGCACGATCAACTGTTTACATCTGGTGCCTCTCTCTATCAAAGTCCTGCAGAACAGACGAAAGAGGACTCAACACCGAAAGTTTACACACCCCCTCCAGAGAAACCTGTGGAGGTGACTTCAGGGGTACGTGGGCAAAACGTGTGTAATTTGTATGTGTAATCACGGAACAGTTTAGGTTCTGTCGGCGGAACAGGTGAGGGAAGAAGTTCTGGAAAAAGTGTTTGAGTAAGTAAACTGAGGGAGGGCTGTAAGTTGTGCAGAGGCACTCACTGAGTTACAGCCCACCTTCACTATTGTGGGGTGGGAGGTTGTGAACATGGAGGGGGATGTCAAAAACTGGGGATGCGGATATACCAGATTAGGGGTAAAGAAAACAGAAACTGATCAATACAACCCTTGTATCTTCCTGTAGGCCACTCCTGTTGCATCTCAACGGCAAGCAACTGTGGCTAAGCAGACCAGCACAGAGGAGGACAGGTAAATTACAATAAGTCCATGTTTTTAGTGCCAGTTCTTAATCCTGATGAATGAATCAGTGGTGCGTCTGCATGTTATTTGTGTGTTGTTGTATTGGTTAGTTCAAACATATAGTTCATGTCTGCCTCCTGCAGGTACAGAAGTTCCAGGTTTGCTCTTCAGGCTCAGCTGAACAGGAATGAGCAGAACATGTTGGGAGAACACGCAGCCACAGCTACAGACCTGCAGAAACGGCTGCGAGAGTTAAAGGTAGAGTTTGCAAGCAAGAAAACGGCGAAGATAGCGTTGTTGGTAAATGTAATCCCTGTCCGTGCGTATGTCCCTGTATCAGGCACTTCGGGATGAAACAGAGTCTCTGTGGTCGGACTATGAGCTCCAGTGCTCCCAGTTCTCCCAGTCCTCCCAGATCAACGAGAAGGTTGTGGAACAGGACCAAGCTGAGCTCACGGCCAAGTGGAGGGAGCAGAAAGCTCAGCTGCAGAGGAGGTGCAAGCAGAATTTGTATTGATTTTCATGTTGATTCTATCTGCCTTACCTAAGACACAAGACATTTCAGTGAAAGGTGAACATTGTATAATTATGCATGCGACAAAATAAATCTGAATCTAAATCTGAAGAGCAAACTTTACAACATAGTGTGCCACAGGTTCCTGTTTGTATACACTTTATAAACACAATACCCGTGTGGCAGGGAAAGTGGAAAGTTCTTTTTTATGCAATAGTGGGCTCCAGAGCTAAAACCCCAACTTTTTTAAACAGCTTGTTACATTTCACATCAGACCTGACACTCGGTGTGCTTAACCTGAATCATGGGTTCTCCTCCAAGCAGAGTATTTTTTCACAATTTCTTCCAATTTGGTCATGACCAGTTCTCCTGGTCAGCATCCTGCGTCATGTTCGAACTTTTCCGGCACCCCTTAGGCAAGCAAGTGCCAATCCAATCAAATCTTTGGTGAGAGCATGCCAGCATGGAGAGACACACGAATTCTTCCCTTTCCCATCCCATCGTTGGTCATGCCCCGATCAACCAATGGGAACTTCCTTTCCTTAGGTTTGGTCAGTTGTGTCCGTGGCCGGAGGCACAGCTGAGACTCAAATATGCTGGACGATCTGTGGGTTAACGGCAGTGTGTTTGAGCGCTGTGTCACCCGAGTGCCCCTGGCAGAAAGCTAATGCAGCAAGCGTACAATGAGTGTGTGTTTGTGTGTCAAAGTCTGTAGCATTTCTTTTTTACAAAGGAGCATTGTCAACAGTGGCATGGAAAATCTACCTAAACACACACGTGTGTGTGTGTGTGTGTGTGCTCTGTTTCTGTCTCAGGGTTGATTCGCTCGGTTCAGCACTTGACCTCATGGATTCTATCGAGCAACACGTAGCTGACATTACAGAGGCTCTCGACAAGTTCATCAAGGAACCCAAAGACGTTAAAGAATACATTCTGATCAACATGGACATTCTGAAGGACGTTAAGGTATGAGAGGACAGAAAGCCCTGATTTAGTGTGTTTAAGGAACTCCTGGTGGACCAGAAGAAAGCTTTGAGTCCTAGTACTGCTGTGTTGCCCGTTTTTTACACCTATTGTGCAGGAAATGTAAGACTGTAAGTTGTGAGTTACTCTGGACAAAGGCACTCTGGACACTCTGGACTGAAGTTTAGGCAAAAATGCCCCATATTATGCCCCATCATTTATCAGGCAAGGCCACGAAGTTTTGTAGCTACAGCATTGTTTTCTTTACCTACCTACCATTGCAATGGACTGGTATCCCAGTGATATGATTAATAACTATGCTAAATCTGCATCAGATTTGTACCGGCTCTTTATTATTATCCGTACAAATAATCTGTCTGTATGTTCAGGACTTATACATGAGAATTTAAGCTATCATGATGAATGCTGCAAAATGTGCGTGAGCTTAGTACCTGCTTTACGTTTGCGCTCTTCCTCTGAATGTTGGACTTACAAAACCATAGATTCCGTATTAATTCCTTTCGACTTCCTCAGGGTTTGGACGAGAGCATCCAAACACAGATGGACCGCCTCTCCCGGTTCGATTCGGAACCGAGTCATCTGGACCTACGAGACCGATCACCTCTCACCCAGCTGGTACTGAAGCACCGAGCCAGTTTAGACCGACTCCGGCAGCAGGTGCGTAAGAGCGAGGCGGCAGCTCGCGCCCTGGACCGCTTCCTTGCTTCCCTGCGCACCGTCGACCAGGATGTCTCATTCGTCAAGACCTCCTCTTGCGGCGACCCTGCGGCGCTGCAGGACAGCAGGTCCAGACTGGCTCTAATCAGAAAAGGAGTGGCCAGCCTGAGCGATAAAGCTCCACAGCTGGACCAGCTTCTGAGTGGAGCCCAGATGGCAGTCACTCAGGAGGGAAGGCCAGTGACTTGCCTTGACATGGTGGGAGTCCTGGTGCGGTGGGTGGAGGACGCAGATGACAAACTGATGATACGGCAAGAGGAGCTGCAGAAGGAGCAGCAGAGTCAGGGACTGGGGCTGAGGAAAAAGGGACTGCTGGGCGAGCTGAGGAACGTGCAGGCTGCAGTGGAGAAGCAGGGGCTGAAAGAGCCGACCCTGCCAGCTGTTCAGCACAGGTAGGACCTTGTGTGTAATAATGGTTGTGTAACTTATACTGAAGAGTACAGTATAAGAGAACCTTTGGATTTGGATGAGTCTGTAAATGATCATCCAAAATCCCTTATGTAATATGGCTACATTATAATTTGCATATATCTATTTTTATGTATTTGTACTTTTTTACAATAATGACTAATAGTGTATCGTAATGGCAGGGATAAAGGATTGATAAACTAGTTAAATGTACCTGTGAATCTGTGGTTAATTAACTTTCCAGGTACCTTTGTTTATTTTCACAGTTACAGTAGAAAATGAGATATTGACTTTACATTTCGGGGCAGCAAGAAGGTCCCGGGTTCAATCCCAGGTGGAGCGACTTGGGTCCTTTCTGTGGAGTCTACATGTCCTCCCCGGTTTCCTCTCACAGTCCAAAGATATTCGTGTTAGGCTAATTTGTGTCTTTAAAGTGGCCATTACCGTGTGACTGTGTGCATGACTATGTGTGTGTGTGTGTGTGTGCCTTACGATGGGCGCCCCGTCTGGGGTTGTTCCTGCCCTTGCGGCCAGAGTTGCCGGGTGGCCACCGGCTGGCCTGTGACCCCATGTGGATTAAGCGGAAGATAATGGATGGATGGACTATACAGTTTCTTGTAACCCAGAGCTGACATAAAGTGTTGGATTCGTTTTCCAGCAATTAGTGTCCCCTCATCCACCTTGGGAACACTGATGGATCTTAATAACTTAAAAGCAAATATTTTATTATTTAACATGTGTGTATAACTATGTGTATATAACTGTATGAATAATTGTTTGGTAGGATCCGTGCACTATCTGATCTGGAGACCCAACTAAACTTGCTGCGTCCAGAGTACCAGAGCATCATGGAAGCCACGTCAAAGCTCTTCCCACGCGCAGAGGAATCTGAGGACGAACTGGAGTCTGTGTGGGAGGGAACGGGGCGATCCCTGACTGAAAGGTGACACAGAATTGTTTGTTGATTTATTTATTTAATGTCCCACCAGCATCCATGGCTATTTGTAACGGCGTCTTCCAAAACATGTGTCTTTGGAATTTGGGAATGGAGAATGAAAGTAACTGCTGCTAGCAGGGTGTCTTAATGAACAACAGCATTTTGGGGCAAAACTAAATCTCTAAGTCTGTGAGTCTCAAATTTGTGTGTGTGTGTGTGTGTGTGTTTGGCAGGCAGGAGCAGTGCAGCATTCTGATAGATCTACTAAAGAAGTTTCAGAGCTGTAGGTCTCATCTTGGTAACGCCCTGCAGAAAGCGGAGCAAACCATCAGTGAGCAGGTTTTATACATGAGTAAAGACCACCTCCAACGCCTCGTAACCAAGGTGGGACACCATTCATTTATACACATATATATTACATGTGAAATATATTATAAAGAAATATGGGCTTGTTCTGCACATTATAAAAAAGAATGATCAAATGGGCACCTCTGGTATTTCACTTTAGTGATGCTAGCTCACATAACTTCTGTACTGTATGTGAATGTTTGCCCAAGGAATGCCGACTTCCAAGGTTTCGACCTTATAACATATAGGGAGATTTTTCCTTGCCGCTACCATCCTAGTCTTGCTCAATTAGGGCCATGGAGCTGGATAGTTGTAGAGCTGCTTTGAGACTATGCTCTGTAGTAACAGCACATGTATTTGTAATGTGGGTGGAAGCCAGAGTACCTGGAGAACATGCAAACTGCACACAATCCCACGGATTAAAGCTATGTTGTGACAGTAGTAATCACTGCACCGCCATGCCTCTTATTTCTTCCTATTATTGCTAAAAGCTAACTGTGGTGATGAAGGGTTTAGGCTGCTGGACCATTAACCAGAAGGTCCAGGGTCGAGTTCACACACTGTCAAGCAAGCTGCTGCAGTTGCACCTTTGAGCAAGGAACTAAAAAAAAACAAGACATTACTATTTGTTGACATAAGCAGCTTTGGTATAATATTCTGTCTGTTTGTGTTTTTTTTTTGCATTTTGTTGATCAGGTTTGTGATATTAAGGAAGTCCTCAATGGTCTTGGCTCTAAGATCGAGGAGTTCCGTGGCGTATGCAGGCAGCTGCAGTCTCAGCTGAAAAAACTTCCCGACTGCTCAGAAACTCCATTTGAGACGGAGGCAGACGCTCTTGTGGACTCCTGGCTGGATGTAAATAAGCTTTAACAACTATGTCCAGTAACTGGCTTTGAATTAATTCTTGGAAAATGATTTATCATGATTTTATTATTTAGTTATTATTTAGTTCATCTGACTGATGACTAATAGACAGTTTAGTGAAGCAATTTAAACCAGTGCCTCCGACCTGCCCATGAGCCTCATCTCCATGTCCTTGTTTCCCTATTGGCAAAGATCTGTACCTCTAAGCTTACTGTAGAAATGCAGACAGCGCAGGCAGGCATTGGCAGCCAGGGACTGCGGGCAAAAATGTCTAGAGGGATTTAAAGGAAAAGAAATTAAACCAAGTTGATATCGTCCTACCATGCAGGTTTCAGAGAAGACGGATTCATATGTGGATAACCTGCGTGTGGGCTTGGAGTTGTGGGAGAAGCAGCTGATGCTGGGTTCAGAGCTGGAGACTTGGGCTGCTACTAAACTCAACCTTTTGGCAGAGTCTCATCCGTTCAGCTGTGACAAAGAGGTTTTCCAGATGAAGGTGCAAACTGGTCTGTCTGGCTTATTAAGAGAGAATACTTTTGCTGATGTATTTTGAACATGATGTATTGTTTTGTGCATGTTAGGATGAGATCCAGGGGCAGGAGGAGAGGATCAAGCAGTTCTTTAGGAAGTCACTGGAGATTCAGGAGCTGCTGCAGAGTAAAGAGGCTCCACTGGAGCTCCAGGTTACTGTCTCTTCCTTGTTTTTGTTCTTTAGTTGCACTGTGATTTTTTTTTTTGTTAAGTAGTACATACTGTACATTGCCATTGGACAGTTAGTGTTAGTGCAGGAGCATGACAAGAATCTACACTTGTTACAAAGGGCAATATTTCCCAGTAGCAAAGAGAAGGTGTTCTTGATGTTATGATATTTAAATTTGTTATTGTAGACTACATAGTCCCTCAAACCTCCCCTCTCCAGAGGACAGATACAGGCCAGAATGGGTCAGCGCTGTGAGTCAGGCTTCCTGGTTCATATCGTGCCTCTGCTGAGGTGAGGTTTTAGTTGACGATTTTCCTCTGCTCCAGTCGAAGAACCAATAAAATTCCCAACAAATAACCAAATACAGGCTGAAGTGTCAATAAAATCCTCAAGAAATAACAAAATAAGTGCTGAAGTGGCAATAAAATCCCCAACAAATAACCAAATATAGGCTGAAGAACCAGTAAAATCCCCAATAAAATAACCAAATAAGTGCTGAAGTGGCAATAAAATCCCCCAAACCTAATTTAGTTCTTACAGGACTTTTTCGATCAGGTCTATACATTGACCAATGCAGACTGATGAGATATAGCTAGCTACACTTTCTCCTCAGGTGATGGAGACCGCTCTGAGGAAGAGGGTGGAGCAGGTGAAAGAACTGTTCTCTAGTTGTACCGAAGTCTTCCAAGAGCTGCTGAGCGCTCGAGCGGACCTTTTCCAGAGGATCGACACCTGCCAATCAGCCACCCGGAAAATACACTCTTCCCTGAGCATGCTCAGTGCTGACGACAAAGATCAGCTGCAACAACGTATGGAGGTATTGCTCCAGTCAGTCAAACTTGTTTTTCTCTAATTAAGTTAAGTAACTAAAAGGAAAAGTAATAATGAATATAGCATATAGAGTAAAGGCTAAACATGTGTACCATTTCTACTTATTATTTTATTATTATATGAATATAATATTGACCTGGTTGGGAATCAAACCCAGGTCACAGCAATGGTGGACTAGTGATTAAACACCGCTACACCATCAGTTGACCTGATAAGAATCGCCCAGGGAGGGGATGAAGTCCAGCACCTACCTACTGGCCACATGTACACCCTGTCCAACACAGACGACAAGTCACTTTTTCAGTCCCTCCCGTCCCTCAAACAATTGCTACCAAATTCCAGCTGTGCCACTAAGCACCAGAATCAATATTGTGACTTGGTGGTACCCTGAGAGTTCTCGATTCAAACTGGAATTGTATTTGAAGAGGACTTGAAGTTTAGGGCTTGGAACTTGACTTGAGCCTTACCTGACTTTAACTGACTTTATTTGGGATTTGCTAGTGGGACTTGATTTGGGACTTGAGTGTCAAGACTTGGTGACTTGTTCCCATCTGTGGGGCTTGCAACATGAAGGTTTTGTGGTGTGTGTATACAGAACCCTGTGATCAACTGGTGTCCTGTCTGGGATAAGTATGGGGTTGGGGGATAAAACAGAATGTTCTATCTGTTTATCTTTTATTTCTATCCCTCTATAGGATCTTTCTGAGCAGTTGTTGGGTCAGGAGGAAGAGGCTGACTCTCTGATGAAGGAAGTCAGTCTTTTGTCGAGTGTGACTGCCCCTCAGGCTTTAGAGGACCTGTCCAGTCACAGCAAGCGTCTTCGAGATAGCATCGCCGCAGCACGCCTGCTTATTTGCGAAAAGAAAGAACAAGGAGAGACGAGCTTCCTCATCCAGTCTATCAAAGGTACGACTGAATCCACATTCAACCGCGCAAAAGTATTTGAAGTGATTCTTGTTCAGAGCGCTCTCTCCTTCTTACAGACGAGTGCCAGATGTTTGAGGACTGGATACAGGATGCACAGCTGGCCGTGAACGAATGCTTTGAGAATCCGGAGACAAAGGAGGATGTAGAAGCGTCCATGCAAAGACTAACTGTGAGCAACGAGCGCCCTTTGAACGTGCAGCCGCTGTCCATCTGATTTTAGGATAGCACAATAATTTGGGGTTATGTGTAGGATTTCTTGGCTGCTGGAGAAGGTGAGCAGCGTCTCAGCCAGGTTAAGAAGGCGCTGGAGAAGACGCGTCCAGAGGCAATGCCTGCTGAGACCCAGGCCCAGCTCAGTACCTGGCTGCAGGAGCAAGAGGGAGAGCTGGCTACACTCAGGGCTCACTGCCAGGGACGCTACAAACAGCTAGAGGATATCCTGCTGAATTTGAACAGGTTTCGTTCCACTCTCACTTAATAGAGTGCCTAAAGCATTTTATTTTCAACCTGACCCTCCATTCATGTTTTTGTTTAGTTGCGTATGATTCACTGAATTCATCTGTCTTTACAAATCAGTTTGCAAAAGGAACATGATGACCTGAGGGAGTGGTTAAAGCAAAGAGAGCAACTACCGGAGCCAAGGGAAAAGCTTCGGAAGGTCCATGAGGAGTTTCTCATGGAAAGGTACCTTATTATTACTTTTTCTGTCCGTCTACTGGTCATTAAGGTACGATGCAGTGTACATACTAATCTAAATCATTTCCAAAACGTGTAGGATAGAGACTAGCGGTCGGCATTATGATCTACGCTGCTCAGAGCTCTTGGATCAAATGGGAACCGGGTGTCTTAGTGGACTGCTTATCAAAAGGTTCTGAGCTCAAATCATGGCTCCACCAAGATAATGTTGGGTCATTAAGTAGGTCCCTTAACCTGAAAGTGAAAGTTCTTGTTTAGATTTTTAGAATTTGGGGCGAGTGTCAAAGTGCTCCCTGCCCTGGATACACACAACCTTAGACAAACTCACAAAATTAGAGGAAGTACCCTTTAATGAAGTAGCCTAATGAAATGCCTGCAGACCCTCAGGACTATGTCCAGTCATGCTTATGCCTGCACCCAGAAAAAAATCAATGAACAATAAAGCCAACTGTAAAGAGCTGTGAGTGACAAAAAAGCGTACATATTGTATTTAGATTCATATATGACTTCCTCTTCATAGAACCGTACTGGATTGACCTAAATACAGTAAACCATTTCAAATACTTCAAAAAGAGCGCTCAAGTCTTCAGTCAAGACAGTGCTGTTATAACACATAATGGTCGCCAGATGGCGCTACTTGCCTCTAGGAAAACCATCGGTACGGTCGTCGGTTATGGAAAGCGTGTTCTCTTGCTCATCAGTCAGCATAATGTTCTTTATTTATGTATTTATTTCAATATGATTATTAGACTATTCGATATTTATTAGTGTTATTCCGTTATTATGTGGGGTCACTGAACAGCAGGCGACTTAAACATTTCAAGGAAAGCCATGTGAGCTATCCAGTAACAAATTCTGAAATTCAGACAAACTTTTCACACTTTTTTAAAATTCCCTTTCCTGCTGTCAGCTGCAACTGTAGATTTAATCTGAATGAAACATGAAACCAGAATGAGAAATTAAAACTTTCTAATACTTCGTCCACTTCAAGGGTCCTTTGCACTTGTAGAACCCGTTGTCTAATGTACATATTGTTGTGTTTTATAGAAATAAATTGTTTAGTGGTTGGCTCGTTGAGTTGTGTCCAGAGTACCCTCTTGTGTGTATTTGAAGTAATCCAGTTATTTTCCAATCTTAAGAAGTCTGTTATGCTGTAATTAATGAGAGGTGCCCAGTTCCAGCCTTCCTGGTTCAGTCATGACCTCTGACACCACCTGGCTGAAGTTGGCACTCTTGTCTGTGTGGGCTTACTCTGGGTACTCCGGGCCCTTAGTGAGTGTGTTGGCAAGTCTATGCGCCCCAAAGATGGGTTCAGATCATGTCTAGGGTTGTTTTGGCCATGGGCCTTGTGCCAGCGCCTAGGCGCCCGCCTTCCTGGGTAACATGACCAGGATTAAGTGGATAAGAAATGAATGAGAACATTAACTATTGTGCACTGAAAATTTCTGCTCAAATTCAGTAACTGCTATGCACAATTCCTTTTATGCCTTTGTACTGTGTAGTGGCCGCGTCGAGGCTTTCAGTGACCTGCTGGCCTCTGTGAGGCTACGAGGTCTAAGAGGTGACTCCTTACTCAAAGACAGCGAGTCCATGGTCGACCGATACCACAGCCTGGGTGTTCGCCTAGAAACCAAGGCTCAAGTCTTTGAAAGCTTGGAGGAGAAGGTTGAAATGTTCCACGCTCAGCAGGAAAACTTTAGGACGAGGATTCGGGACCTGAAACAGAACCTGGATTTGCAGGACAAAACCAGGCCATTAGAGGAAAAGCTCTACAATGCACAGGTACGACCTGTGTTGTTACTGACCCTGTGTCTGTGTGACACAGTCACATAAACACGTCACCGTATCTGTCAGATGCTGTCATAAGTTGTCAGTTTATGTCAGCAAGACAAAAGACAGGGCTTTGTAAGGAGCAGGTGCAGACAGAAAGTTTATGAACCAGTGACTGACAAGAAAGTACTGATTCATCAGCATCTCCTATTAACCCTAAAAGTAAAACCCAGTAACCCAGTTTGTTTGTTTTAGGCTGTTTTGAACCTCCATGCTGAGGGCGACTCTGACCTTGCAGACTTAAAGAGGGAAGGGCAGAGCGTATGTGATCATGAAGAACTGGAGGAAAGCAAGCGTCAGGAACTCATACAGACCCTCAGATCCATAGATGATGAATGGAAAAGAGTTTTGGATCTGGCTGAGCAACTTAAAGCCCATGTTGAGTGTCAGCAATCTCTCTTAAAGGATCTAGAATCCCTCCAGGAACAGGAGATGGACGCCCAGTTATGGGTGGAGGAACAGACGCAAAAGCTGAGCCATCCTGACAAAGACGCGTCATTATCAGAAAGACGCGATGCAGTCCAGGTGAGCAGCATTCGTAGGGCTTTTTTTTTTAAATGAAAAATATCATGAACAATATGGGCCAATATAAAACGTGCTTCTTCATCTTCTCGGCACCGTTTCACTCAGGACGTCTTGAGTCTGCAGCACGAAGGCGACTCCAAGCTGACAGCTCTAAGAGCAAAAATAGAGAACATATGCATTCAGAAGGAACTTGGCATTGAGCAGAGACAAAGCGTTGAGCAGAGCCAGAGAAAGCTGGAGGAGCGGTGGAAGAGGGTTATTCAGACTTGCCAGCAAATGACAGAACAGATTGAACATGAAGATTCTCTCGTCAATCAGCTAAAAAACTTGCAGGACGAAGTAGAAAACATGCAGACGTGGATTAAAGAGCTGAAGGAGCCCTTGGACAGCTTGGATAATTCCTCTCCGGTTCCAGAGATACTGAACAGTGCTCAGGTACAGCAAGAGCATCAAAATACATTTTGTTCTTTGTGTCATAAGTAAATATCCGTCAAAAAGTAAATGATTTTTGTTTTTAAGGGAAAACTTTGCTGTTAGTAATGGAAGAAGTTGCGAGGACAGTGTGTAAGCAGGGACAATAGAAAGCTTTTAGATCAGACAGATGCTTGTTCCTAACCCTCTGAAGTCCAGCATAAACCCTAAAGAAGTGCACATATACGTATAACACATCATTTCTAAGAAGCGTACGTACATACGCTGCTCACAAAAATTCAATCAAATCTAAAACTAATAATGTGGACATATTTCACTATGGGATATTTGGATTGAAAGTATCTCCTAATTTTTGTGAGCACTATATGAGAGTGAATGAGGCGGGTTTAAGAGTTTTAGAAGTTCAAATGGCATATTGTCATCGCTTAGAAAATAGGATGTAAAACAGGATGTATTTCCGTAGATATGTAAAACTTTCACCTTTCAACCTCAAGGCTGTTTTAAAACACGCTGCTAAAGGGGACGGCAGGCTCGCTGCTCTTCAGGAGACCGCCCACTCTATCGATGCCTATGAGGGACTCAAAGATGACACCAGACTGTCCGTCCAACAAACACTGAGCACTTTGGAGCAGGAGTGGAAAAATGTGTTGGAATTTGCACAAGAGCTGAGGAGCCGAGCAGAATTCCAGGATACAATTGATAAACAGTTTCAGGATTTTAAATCTCAAGAGGAGAGCGTTCAATCCTGGATACTAGAGCTGCAGAACGGGCTTGAGTCTCTGGGCAAAGACACTCCTGTACAGGAGATAACCGGTATAACACAGGTAATAGACTATTATTATTATCAATATTATCATTATTATTATTATTATTACATTGTTATATGCTATCCTAATTTTCACCAGTGGAGTTGAGGTTCAATTTTGGAAACATAAATCATCCAGCTAACATTTGATTATTCGTATCTTTCAGACCGTCCTGAACCTGCAACCTGAGGCACATTCTAAGTTGGCTGCTCTAAAACTTAAAGCAGAAAGTTTATGTTCCCTGTTAGAGGACCATAGGAAGGATCCAATCCATCAGACACTTGAGGATTTGCAAGGGCAATGGAGAAGATTGATGGAAACCGCGCAAGAACGTCTAAACCGGGCTGAGCTTCAGGATTCTCTCTCAAGAGAGATGCAGGCCTTCCAGGCTGAAGAAGAGGAGATGCAGTCCTGGCTGAACAAGATCAAGCAAGACTTAGAGACACTGGGCAAGAGTACACATGGTACCCAAGAGCAGATTGAGGACAGAGTCAACAAAGCTCAAGTAAGTAGAAACAAAATCGAATGTGGTTAGACTGTCTCATACCCTGACACACACCTTGTCCCACCTCTTGTTCTTTTCATCCTGTCTCCTTGTACCTTTTTGTCTATTAACCACCAACATCCTTTCTCGACATCTCATCTCTTTGATCAGCATCATTTCTCTCTCACACCTCTTTTCATCCTTTCCCACCCTCCTCCTCCTCTCTTCTTCACTTCTTAACCCCACCTCTTAACCCTATGGTATGTAAGCTAGCACAATCGATGTGTTATTCATATCAGGTAGATGAGGTTGAACCCATACATGATGTAATGTATGTATAAATAAATGCTATGCTGAAGATCCTGACTCCTTAGAAGCCGAATTTCTAAAAGATATGGTGTATAAGATATTGTATAAGAAAGTGTAGAAGATATGGGTGTATTAACCATTGTCCAGCGGTTATGCTGGAATTCACAGGGTACAGGGAACATGTCCACTAAACAGGAAGTCACAGGCTGGATGGGGGCTGCTGTTGCAGCACTGAGGGAAAGATCGCAACTTTTGGCGTGCTCCCCTTAGACCTTACCAGTCATGGCTGTGTGACATCTGATCAGCCCGACTGGACGTAACCTATGTCACCACAGTCGCACTGTCTGGCCAATTACTGCTTCTGCCCGTGGTGCTGATCGTAGAATCTTTTTTCGCGTTATAACCTGGGCAGTGGCACCGTGGTGAGCTAACGTGTCAGAAAGCTGCGACACACAAGCACATGATAATGTCAAATTACGTTTCATTTCAGACTATTCTAAGCCTCCGCCCCGAAGGAAATGTTAAAATGGCTTCTCTGAAAAGAAGATCAGAGAGTCTGTGCAGTCGAGAAGATCTAGGTGAACAAATGAGATATGGACTTCTACAAAACCTGAGGTCCTTAGATGAAGAATGGAAGGGAGTGGTGCAGCGTGTCCAAGAGCTACACAGGTATGATGTGTCTATAGAGGATACGACAAAGCAGGAAACAAAGCAGAGGGTAAAATGGGAAGCAATAATATAGAGTTGACGGTACATCGTGTGAAACCGTTACGTTAAGCGAACCAGACTTTATGTACAGTTCTTGGCAACCTTCTTTCCTTCGAGTGTCTAAGAAAAGCTGTGCCTCCCTTGCTTGCATGCACACACACACTAAATGAATAAAGTGATCCATTGCCAGTCCTTACTGGAAAAATTAACATAATTTATAGACATTTTGTAGTTCCTTTTATAGCTTTTTCTACATTTCTTTAACTTTTTGGATCCTCTTAACTTTTCAAAACAAACATAAACATTTAGCTAAAAATCTTTTAACATCCCAACAATAACGATTTATCATAAGTGTAATAAATACATTATAATCTTTGAGAAAAAAATGTAGAAGTCATTTCATATACCGTAGCGAAGGTCGAACCTGACGCGGGCCGTTCTGGTCCCGCAAACAGCTGTGTGACTCGCGGGCTGGCTGTGAGAGTGACTGGGCGTGGTGTGGCATGTTGGGGGGCGTGAACGTGCCTATCTGTGACCTTGTAACTTTGTGTTTAGGTCATATAACTTACGTAGATTGTCCTGTGATCATTGTTGTCTTCTACCGTTTGTGTGGAAGTCGTCAGTGCACGTTGGGTGAGACCGTGGTACTGCACTGGGTATAAAAGTTCTTGTTCGAACTGGAAGTTGTGTTTGTACGAGGAAGTTCAATAAATAAATATGTTCCAAGCTGGTCCTTCTAGCCTGACACCACAATGCAGATCATGTAGAGTGTTAGTTTGGTTTTATTTAACATTTGCAAATTGTATTTTGGTTTACTCCGGTTGCTCAGCTTTCTGTCCACTGTCCACAACTGATTCCATCAAATGACCCTATTGTGTGAGTGTGTGTACCCTGAGATGGATTGGTGCCCTGACAGGGTCGCTGGGGAGCCGGTGCCTAGCCAGTGGCATATGGTGCAAGGAAAGAACAACCCTTGACAGGACAAGACAGGAATGGCTGTGTGTGTTGAGTTATTTTGAGGTACAGCAAATTGACCCTGTTAAATAAGCTGGAGACTGATATTACTTAGCATTGGATCAAAGTGTCATATCTTCAGCGTTGTCCCATGAAAAGATGTGTCTGTGTTCCTGGGTTACACCTTGCCAGGGATTCCCGAGTTACATGAGTCCAGGATACTCAATCTGATGGTCCTGTCAGAGCAACAACTTTTCCCATTATGTTATAGCGCAGTGAATGTGTACATCATTTTGTTTTGCAGTCTCTTGAGGAGTGTTGTGGATCGTCTGGTATCGTGCCAGTGCCAGAGGGAACAGACTCAGTATCGTGTGGAGCAGCTGCAGCAGCAGACGGACGCCCTGCCTCGTCACTTCCCATGGCCAGGTTTAGGCGAGCGGAGGCATGCCGTGGAACAGGCTAATACTCTTCTAGACAAGGCGAGGTCTCTGAGTCCAACCCTGTCTGTCTTGAGAGCGCTGGGCCGTGAGATGAGCCAGCTAACACGGGACCCCAGCTGGACCGACCCAAAGTGGACGGCCATGGAAGAATGCGTCCCGGGGTTAATCAAGGCTCTAAGTGTGAGATCCCGTAGACAGTGTGTCTAATGTTCTGTAAAGTGGTGATCAGTGGTGAGACTGAGAGGATCACCGAGTGTTATTTGTGTTCTTTGTTGTGTTTTGCTCATATAGGAATTGTGTGCGAGTTTAGAGGAGGGAATTCACACAGAGAGATCCTGCGTTCAGCTGGTGGAACAGCACAGTGCAGCTCAGGACTGGCTGAGGGAGCAAGTTAAAGGATTTGGAGACATACCAAGCGATCGTCACGGCTTACAGGGATCAATTAACACATTAAAGGTACATCATACATTCATTTATTTCATAGAAAATCACTGTTAGAAAGCTAAATCATATTTGGTCATCTTTTAATGGTTACTTATGAGCACAAATGTGTTTTTTTTTGGGGGGTGTCTGCACTACGCGTGTCACCCCACAATCTCTTAAGTCAATAATATCTCTACAAAGCACCACTTTGTCACATTCATAGTTATTTCCGGAACGGCTTTTCTCTTCAGATTAGCTCCATCCATGTTCTTTCAGTAAATCCATACAATGTACTTTCATTGTACAGGGTGATTCAAAAGTCACAGGACACGCCGTGTCATGGATTTTTCCCAAAGGCTGCCAAAACCACTGTTGAGGTTTGTGCAGGTGGCTTATCGTCCGTTCTCTGAACTTTGCTATGAGCAACAGTGCTGTGTGACATTAGTGGAGCTTTTTGGATGTCTGTTGCTATGCAACGGCAGCTGCGTTCCCCGGACATCAGACTCGTCAGTTCCATCTTCAGTTATCTGTGACAAACAACAAAACCTTTAAGCTTTCTGTGCTGATAATGTTTGAACGGCAATCGATATTGCCAATCTGATCAATAAACTTTCCCTTGTTTCAATATGGCGGTTTTCAAGATGACGGCCATGTTCCAGACGTAGCGTGAAACATAGGCCCCCCCTCACGCATTGCTTGCCGGGATATTCAGATATGTCATTTGCACTTTTGTTTCTGAAATAAAGGGGTGTCCTGTGGTTTTCGACTCACCCGGTACAACAGGGTAAATTCCTCCATTTCGTTTAATACAGCGTAACACTGCACTGAAAGAGGGTGTAAGAGGGTTTTCATGCATGTGGTAGGAAACGAATCATTCCATGATGTACCAGCCTGTAGATAAAAGGCTGGTAAAACTTTTGGAATGACCAAGCATCGTTTGTACATTAGCCCACACTCCAGCACCCCAGGCAATGGTGGGGCTCGGTGGTGAGATTTCGGGGATCACAGCCCAGTCCCATAACCGAACTGGCACCCTGTTCAGGATACATGTACATCTGTTTCCCTTTGAATTCCATAGCTGAAGCTCCCACAAACCTGACCGTAAAAATGTTGTTTATTTCATCCATTCATTATCTTCCGCTTAATCCACATGGGGTTACAACCCTATATGGGGCGCCAATCCATCTAACACACACAGTCAGGCACTTTAGAGACACCAATTAACCTAACACGCATGTCTTTGGACTGTGGGAGGAAACCGGAGTACCTAAAGTAACCCCACGCAGACACGGGGAGGACGTGCAGACTCCACCCAGAAAGGACCCAGGACGCTCCACCCTGGGATTGAACCCGGGACCTTCATGCTGTGGGCAGCGGTGCTACCCCACCCAGCCCCCGTGCCTCCCATTTTGTTCATTTGCTTTTTTTATAATCTGTAAAACATACAACACCATCATTCGTTGTTGTATTTCGGAATAACAGGCTCTGCTTCAGACCGTGGACAGGGAGGAGAGAGAGATGAGAGAACTGGACGAGGTTAAAGACTCGCTCATCAATCTGTGCACTCCGGGAGGCCGTGATGCTTTGACGCTAGAAATCAGCCACCTTCATGACCTGTGTGCTTCCTCAGAGAGGGAAATGAGGGAGAGGCTCGCTGTGTGTGAATCTAGATTGGCTGATATTGAGTCAAAGCTGGCTTGCAGGACAGAAAGTCTCAAAGCACGAGCAGAGGATGTCCTGAATCAGCTCAGAGCTCTGGAGAATTCTCTCGGCTTTGGAAAAGGGAACGATATCGTTCAACTAGAGGAAACCTGGACATCTTTAAAGGTTTTACTGTGTTTATCAAAAGTAACAGTCGTTTCTTTTTTTTATTGAACATTCCCATTAAGGTGCTTTTATGTTTTTGATTAGACCTGTGAGAAGGTGCTGGAGGGGCTAGAAAGTAATGTTCGGGAACTCGGACAAGCTGTTCGTACCGGACCGCATGATGAGGACCTTCCTTCTGCAGTCATTTCCCTCATGGACACAGTGACTCACCAGTACTGCAGGTACTCACAGGGTTCGATATGAGACTAAACCGTAGACCTGGCGTCAATCCATCGTACTGCACACTCGCTCACTCACATTGGGACGCTTTAAAGACACCAGTTGACCTAATGCATGCCCTCGGAATGTGGGACAGATATTAACCAGCTAGTCACAAGGGTGTCCTGAGATCTCCAGAGCTGCGGGGGTGGAGGCAGTGCATTACGAAAATCACATGGATCACATTGCTTCCTTACTAGATTGCAGTCTAAGCTGTCAGAAAGGCAGAACGACTGTGCCGATGGTGCAATGCACTGCATGAGAGAGACTCTACATGCCGTCCGTTCCTGGAACCACTCAACACGTACACAAGCTCCTTCAGACTCAGTCTACACCATGCAGGTTTGTCACACCGTGTCCGCATCTTACTTCATTTTAATGAATGAATTGCTTTGGTATGATTAACGTATTTCATGGCACATGTAGTCAACCACCAAAGTCCTACAGCACAAATATGAAAAAAAAATCAGAGAAAGTCCAAAATTCTGCCCCAGAACACCAAAATCGTAGCGCCTGGCTGTTACGAGGAAGAAGATTTCAGCAAAAAAAAAAAAACCTTCTCAGATCTAGATCTAGATCAAGAAGCTACCATGAGTGAGCTACAGGCTCACAAGCAAAAATGCAAAACAACCCGTGCCCCTGTTTTTCAGTCTTCAATAGAGGAAGGCGTAGGACTGCATAAGAACCTGCAGGTGGTGGTGTCGCATAAGCAGATGCTCTTGGACTGCCTTGGTGCCGAACTGGCTGATAAGCTGGAGAGAGATGGGACGAGTTCATTAACAGAAGCCGATGCACTGATCAATGAACTGAAGCAGAGCCTGCAGGTTAGATTAATACTAATCCCACTGACTTTTTAATTAGTTCTATAGCCTTAAAAGTATTTATCAATGTAAGGCTTTGTAATTCACGCGCTCTACTTCTCAGGATCACGAAAAGAAAAAAGAACAGGAAGCTCGTACAATAGCACTGGAAGCTCAAACTATTCAGGTAAGGCAGAACATGAGTGATTACAGAGTACGGCGTCTTAGACAAGGACACACCCTTTTTCTTACCTTTGATCAGGGCTTGGAATTTGATAACCAGTGAGGGAGGCTGCTTGGTTTCCAGATTTAGTAGCAAGTCAGCATTTTCAGTAAGCAAGGTTGTCTTGTATTCAGAGGCTCTTAACTATCGTTAAGTTCTATTAGGCTGCCATTGCCTATTGATTGAAGTCTAAAACCTGTATTCATATATTATTATTATTATTATTAGAGACTGGGAAATAATTGTATGGTCATTATACCATAGCATAAACCTGTTTCTTATATCTAATCTAATAGTGAAAAAAGGCTTTTGCACAGTGCACTTCTAAATAGTCTGGTTAGTTCACAGTTTCTCGCTTAATTTACCTAATTTGGCAAGTGGGTGGTTAATTTTAAGCTCAGCCACTATGCTGTACCTTTTAAAACTCAGTCATTGGTTTCTTCTACATTCCTGAAATGTGGATATTGTTTCAATCTTTTGTCATTACCACAGGTTTCCACTACAATGCCCATCACTGAACTCAGTGTCAAAAAGACTGAAGCTGATTGGACAGAATCACAAGATATCACATATACTCCGCTGACCATCAATAATCCAGATAGTACAGAGAATGCTCAGAGCTTAGTGGATCGAGGTCTTGAGACTTTGCAGAGCCTTGATGATAAAACTCTGGAACAGCCACTGGAAATGATGATGCCTAAACAAGAATCAGAATTGACAGAGTCTGCCATTTCTATAAGTGACTCTACGAGAGAAGAAGCAACGGTAATGCCTGAATTCAAAACTGGTGATTTCCCAAACACTGTGTCAGCTATGCCATCTACATTAGAAACAGACTTCAGCGAATGTTCCACATCTGCAAGTAGACCCCCACTAGGTGAGGGAGAGTGGGGTGAGACAGAAACGACACTTGGTGAGAGGATGCAACCTACGTTGTCTGAGGAACTCCATGAAGTTGAGAGGTTGGTGGATGAGAGACCAACAGATAGCCCTAGTTCTGAAAGTCCAAAAACTGATCTACATGCATCAGAATGTATTCCGGAAAGAACGGATTCCGAGCAGATCGTAAAACCATTAGAAGAGACTCCACCCACTCCTGTCTCGAGAATCATAGATCATCAAGACAAAACTAAGGATGTTCATCTTTCTGAAACTTTGCCCGGTGTGATATCCGCACCACTGGATGAGAAGAAGAGGACAGAATGGACAGCGATTACGGAACTTAATGCTGCTGCTTTGGCTGTGTCCTCTGAACAAATAGCTCAAGCTGATAAATCTGACAGTGATCCAGCAACGTGGGATGAAAATACAAAGTGTGTAGCGGTCGTGACTGAGATGCAGCAGGAAAAAAATGAAACATTTCAACCTACATTGAGTGATGACCTTCATGAGTCAGAGACCATTGAAGAGAGCCTCGATGAGTCCCTTGGATTTAAGGGTCCAGCTAAACAGAGTGCCGGGCGTGACTCTGAATCTGCCACAGAGATGGCCGTTGGTGACAGTATTGAAACAGCTGAAGAAGCTCGTGGGGAGTGCTCATTTATTTCTGATGACAGTGCATTACAAAAAAAGAGAGTCGCCTTACTCATTCTGGATGTGGACGCAGTACGTCTTGGTACTGAGATCCCTAGCTTTACTGACCAAGATATGGTCAGAACTGTGTCCGATGCAAACACTGGAAATGATACCCCATTGATTCATAAGGTTACTTCAAATACTGATGTGAGAACAGGGAACGAATTATCAGATGACAGCTGTAGTTGTCTGGATGAACAAAAACTGGTTGCGTCTGATAAAGCAAGTGAACTGCAACCCACGGTTGTAAACATTGATAATGAAACTCCAGTGTTCTCTATACAAATAATTGAGGACCAAGGAACTGTAGCTAATGCTCCAACAGTTGGAAGCCTAACCAGGGACGATGGACCAGATGTGGTAATTGCTGAGCGTGAGGGAGACTGGATGACAGACGGTATCTCACAGGAAGTTCATAGAGAACTGGTACCCATTGTTTTGGAGCACAGGGCTAAGGATAATGGTCTTCAAGAGCTTCAACGTCAATATATAATTCTGGACGAACAAGAGCGGCTAAAAATAGACCCAGAACCAGAGACAGAGACAACCTTGCCAGCAGTGGGTGCTGCCCCAGAATCAGATGTTTATACACTTGCAGTTATAGAAAAGTATAAGCAAGAAGATGGTTGTGGATCCACTGACACTGGTGATGGAATGAGAGTCACATTCACAGCTGAGAAACAATCTGAGACATTAAGAGAGGGTGGTGAGACTGGACCAACCCCACCAACTATACAACAAAAGGAAGAGGCAAATGTTCTTCCACTTAGTCAATATTACATAGATAATACATTACTGAGTACTGGAACTGTCATACCTTGTCCAGAGTTTCTTCCAACCCCACCAACCCGAAGACGCAGAAATAATTTAGAAGAAGAAAGACTGTCAGAAGATCTTGATTCTCAGCCAACCCCATCAGCAAGAAGACAAAGGAAAAAGCCAGATCATCCATTCTCACTTGACTCTAGGATTCATCCAGTACATGATAAGGACCTGACAGAAAAAGGCAAAATTAGTCTCGAGTTGGAGAAGACAGGTAAAAAGGTCCAATCTGCCGAGGAGCATTTTGTAGAACCGACACCACCAGTGAGACGAAAAGCAGGTAGGGAAGGAAGTGACAATGTAGTGGGCATTGACGTGATTTCGGTATATCCCACACCTCCTACAAGAAGGAGAGGGAGCAGAAATGTCAGTGAAACTGTGGGCAGTGAAAAATCTGACATTACTGGCATAGAGACGACACAGTTAGCACAAGACATAATTGACGAGGAACTTCTTGTGAAACCAACTCCACCAGTGCGAAGAAAAGTAAGTCAAGTTTTGAGTCTTTCAGAAATTCAAGAGCCTTTGGTGGAACCCACACCACCAACAAGGAGAAGAAAACTGAGCAGTGTAGCATCTAGGGAAATCTCATGTAAAGCTCTTGCTAGCTATGATTTCGAAAAAACAGCAACACAAGACAATGCTGTTGAGGAAGATCTTATAAAACCAACTCCACCAGTGAGACGAAAAACGAGTACAATTTCAGTTGGTTCCCAAATCCAAGAAGGTGAGGAGTTGATGGTGAAACCCACACCACCAGCAAGGAGGAGAGACAGCAGATACATGAGTGGTACACTGTGCAGTGACATTTACGAAAGCACTGATCTGGAGAAGGCCATTCAGTATGAAGGTGGTGAGCAGGCTCTTATAAAACCAACTCCACCAGTGAGACGGAAAAATCAAGAGGGAAAAGAAACTACTTCAGAGATCTCCAAAAGTGAAGAAATGAAGGAGACACTGGTGCAACCCACACCTCCAAAAAGAAGGAGAGAATGCAGAAATCTGACTGATACAGATCTTGAAGGAATTGACGACAACATTTATGGTAGAACTGAGGAGGAAAACGAGGAGGTGGTTGTAAAACCGACAACTAAAACGACAGGAGATAGCAATGTACCAAGTGTGTCTGAAGAAATTATTCACCAAATTTCAAATAGCGCTAAATTAGTAAGTCAAATGACAGAAGATAAAACTGTCGAGGAAAGCCTTGTGAATAAGAAACCCGATCTACCAGAGAGACAAAAAGCAAGCTCGGCGGAAAGTGACAACATTTTAATGATCTCAGAAGCCCAAGAAATGGAGATTTGTGTGAAGGTCACACATCCAACAACTACAGATAGTAGCGAAGTGACTGACCCAAAGCTCAAAGACGTAGATGCCCAAATTTCAAGCAGCACTGATTTTGTGATTCCATTGACACCAGACAAGGCTGCCGAGGAAGATCTTGTAAAATCAGCTCCCCTCTTGAGGCAAAAATCAAGCCCGGGTGAAAGTGACAATGTTTCACTGATCTCCAAAGCCCAAGAAATGGAGATTCATGTAAAACTTACACTTCCAACAAGAAGAGGTTGCAGAAATGTGAGTGACAAAGTAGATAAGGCTGTTGAGGAGGGGCTTGAGAAACCAACTCCACCGATGAGGAGAAACGCAAGTCCAGGTGAAAGTGAAAATGTTTCAGTGATCTCAGAAACTCAAGAAATGGAGGCGTTTGTGAAGCCTACACCTCCAGCAAAGAGAGCGGCTAGCAGAACAGGGATTGAGACTGTAGACGAAGCTGTTGAAGAAGATGAAAACCAACTCCACTCCGTGAAACCAACTCCATCAGTGGGAAAAACAGAAAATCAGCTCAGAGGTGAAATTAGTTCAGAAATCTTTAAAGGCCAAGAAATGGAGACACTGGTGCAACCCACACCTTCAAAGTTAACAAATTTGACTCCTACAGATCTTAGAGGAATTGACGAGAACATTTCTGGTAGCACTGAAGAGGAAAAGGAGGAGGTGTTTGTAAAACCCTCACCTACAACAACAGATTATGGTAGCGTTGTAAGTGACCTAACATCCGAAGAAATGACCGACCAAATTTCAAGAAACACAGATTTAATAATTCCATTGACAGAAGACAAAACAACTGAGGAGAACCATGTGAAACTACCTCCACGAGAGAGGCTCAAAACAAGCCCAGGAGAAGGTGACAGCATTTCAATGGTCTCTGAAGGGAAAGAAATTGAGATGTTTGTGAAACCCACACCTCCACCATTACGAGACTGCAATGATGGGATTGACCTAGTGCCTGAAGAACTGACTGATCAAAGTTCAAGCACCACAGATTTGGTGGCTCCAGAGACGCAAGATAAAGCTGTAGAGGAGGATCTCCTTAAACCTTCGCCTCCCATGACGAGCATTTCAGTGATCTCAGAAACCCAAGAAATGGAGACGTTTGTGAAACCTGCACCTCCATCAAAGAGGATGGATAGCAGAATGGTAAGTGAGGCTGAAGAAGTCGCTGTTGAAGAAGAGAATGCAACTCCACCAATGAGACGAACAGCAAGCCGAGGCGAAAGCCTCAATGGGAGTGACCTAGCATCTATAAATATTGCTGACCAGCTTTCAAGCAGCACAGATTGGGAAAGTCCACTGACACAAGACATAGCTGCTGATGAGAATTTCATGGAACCAGCTCCTCCTGTGGGGCAAAAAGCAAGCCCAGGTGAAAGTGACATGGGTTCGATGACCTCTGAAATCCAAGAAATAGAGATGTTTGTGAAATCCACACCTCCACCAAGAGGAGATGGCAGAACAGATAGTGAGACAGTAGACAAAGATGTTGGGGGCAGCCTTGAGAAACCAGCTCCACCAGAGAAACAAAAATCAAGTCCAGGTGAGAGCGACCATGTTTCAGAGATCTCAGAAGAGCAAGTTAAGTGTACATTTTATACAGTGCCAGCCACAGTAGACAAGGAAAAAGAAAAAGAAACTGTGAAACCATCTCCACATTTAAGTGATGTTTCAGTAAGTCCCATCCCTCAAGCCTTACCTCCTACAAGCATAACATGTAGCACAGGTTCAGAGAAAACTTTACCACAAGAACATGAGACTGTTCTGGAAGCTCCACCTATGTGGCAAAAAGAGATTGACACAGAATCGGAGAAAGTACCTGCAATCAAACTTGAAGAGGCTCTCCATAAAAGTGACCAACCAAGGAAGGATGAGCCTGAAATGATTCCTCCTGAGACGAAAGTGGGAAGCCAGAAGACCTCTTCTGAAGAAAAGCATGAGAGAGCTGAAACCCTGATTGGTAAACCAGAAGATAAAGAGTATACGGAGGAGCAACCTGAGAAAGACGACTGGTCAGATGTTGATTTAGGATCCACAGAGGCTCTAGCTCTTGAAACCATTCAGGTATCTGGAAGTTCACGTGTGTGCTTGGAAGGCTGAATTTGAACGATTTCTAAAGTACGCATGATGTCTGTCACAGAATGAATAATATTACCTTACTAGAGTAATTAGTCTTATTTTGAAAGTCCTGACCATTCAGAACTTCTATGATTAGTAAGTATGAAATATACTGCTCACAAAAATGAGGTGATACTTCATTACTACATCTTTTTAAACGAAATATCCCCTAACTGTGAGCAGTTTAAATGTCTTACATTTGCTAGGTTTACTCTTTGTTGTCTTTTTTTGTTTTGCATTTGCTCCTTTTTCCCATTTTTGTATTTAAAAATTCATCTATTTTTTTTTGCAATTTGTTATTTTATCCAAAGTTTCCCAAATTACCCCCCCCCCCCATTTTTTCCAAATGAAAGTAAAACCAGCCAACTCCGTCCTTAAGGATAAGTGGATAAGTGTCACGTTTCCAGAGCATCAGTGCATGTTATCACCACAGTCTTTTTATTTCTCACTTCAGGAGAGCTTAAATGCTCTTGAGTTGTCAAGTTTCTGATTGTATTCTAACAAGTTCATTTTTGTGATTTAAATCATAGGCACGAGTGCAAAACGAAGACCAATCAGAGGCCCTGGCTAATGATGTTTTGGATATAAAAAGTAACGAAAGTCAGCCACAGATAACAGAAGTAGAGCCATCGGGACCCACAATGAATGATATCTTCATTGAGATTGAAAAGAAGTCTAAGACAAGACCAAGCAGCCTACTAATTGAGGTATTTATACCCTATGATATGCATTTTGATTACTAATATCTTGATGTAGTGTATGACAAGATCATTGTATAAAACTGAATGGATATGTGCGTTATAAACATGTCAATCATGGAAGCAGTGGAAGCAGTTATACATATGGCCAGTCCACAGAAATGTCTGGCCACAGTGGCCATTTGAAGACATTGCCTTCATCCCACAGTGGTTTATGGTCTCGTGCTACCGGGGAAGCAAAGTGTTTTGTGTGGTTTGTTTGTGACAGCAGAGCAGGATTCATGAAGACGCCGTGCAGATTCGTAAAACGTCAGTTGTTGAGCTTGAGGATCAGTTGAACAGGTCGCTATTGCGCATCCTGCACTGTCGTGACCAGCCCGCCGTGCTCAACCCTACGGACATGGCCAAACAAGTGCAGGAGGCAGAGGTGTGTTATTGGGTTTGATTCCTATCGCCTTTCGACCTCTCTGCGTTACCCACGCTAAGCTGTATGTGTATCATGTGAATTAGTTTTGTAGGCAGAATGCTCAGAAGCAAGTTTCTGCATTCTCAAAGCAAGCTCATGCTAACGGTGAAATCAACACCGTGACCAGTGACCCTGAGGCCATGCAGCGACTGAGTTGCCGGTGGACAGAGGCATTATGGGACGCATCCGACACCGTTCACTCTAAGGAGGCGCAATTACAGCTGGTCATTGACTTTGATAGACAGATGCAGAAAGCCAAAGCTACTCTCGAGAAACTGGCAGCAGAACTAGAATCACTGGAGATGTGAGTATTCAAGAAAGGTTTTGTGCAAATGGCCTATTCTTGCTCCACTGTTGATTGGGTTCTTTATAAGAAATTATTTTAAGGACATTTTTTTTTTCATCTTTAAACCGTCCAACAGACTCATACCATTGTGTCTTTTATGTGGTCATTTATATTCCCATTTATTTTGTTAAAAACAGTTTAATGGCTATGTGCTTACTATAGTTAGTCACTTAATTAAATTAGAAAGATTAAAAACATTTGTCAGTAGTCAAAACCTGGAGGTGATTTAGTAATTTAGTATTTGTATCAAATTAAAGACTGTTGTTAGCTCTCTAACCCATCATACAAGTAGACACTGTCAATGATCACGTTATACTGATCGACGTCGACTGGACAATACCGTAGTCAGATAATCTTCTTATTCGACTGTAATGTAACTACAAAGGGTATTTTTACAAGAAAACTGTGTGCAAACAATACGTAAACTTTTATGGACATGCTAAACCTTTTGCGATTAAAAAAAATTCACAACAATTATAGAAATTACAGTCTTATGACGTGAAGACCCTGTAACACAGGCGTAGCAGGTGTGGGATGGTATGATGGACCTGACACTTTTGCTGGACAGAAGACAAAACAGTGTTCCCTCGTTTATGGCAGGACCACCCACAATAAACTGTGTAGTAGGGACGCTATATTTATGGAAGTATTTCTACACTATTTTAGCGGTAGAACTTGCAGAACGTTTGGGTG
>JAUZST010019418.1:0-32963 GCA_034779995.1 Parotocinclus haroldoi
TTTTATTTTTTTTTTAATTTATTTATTTATTTATTTTTTTTTTCTTGATGTTTTGTTGTTATCATTTTCTTGCATTTTAAAGATGACACACTTTGCTGCAATCAGAATCAGTAATCCATGAGAAGCTTCTCATTTATAAACCGCGATTCCGAGTTACGATTCAGACATGGAGAGCAAATTTGACTCCACCTGTTTCAAATCCCTTTCCCTATTTGAATAAGACTCAAAACTTGTTTGAGATTAAATGATATTTTTACACAGATTTCAGTTTCAAATCGGACCTGCTTGGAAACACTTTCGCAGCTTTCGTCTCATTTCTGGCGAATTACTGCTATTTTACAAGTTTTCCTTTTACTGTGAAAACAAACCTGTCAACACAGTGTGATGATCATGAAAAGAAACCAGCCTGGGATTTGGGATATTACTTGATTTTTTTTTTTTATCCCTCTAAGAAAGCAGTGAGGAGAGAAAAAGCTATTCTTTAAAAGCATCACACATGACTGAGTCTGCTGCCCGTGCTGTGGCTTTGGAACTAAAAGACGGCAAAAAGGATTGGGGGAGGAAAAGGAAAATGCGAGTGATTGATTGAGAGGGAGCGCTACACTGATTATTTACATCCAGTTTCGGTGGGATGACGCGAGTCTACAAACGATGAGTGGGGAGCTCGCATTTTCGAGCCGCCTTTCCTCAGTCTATGTAACACAGGGTGAAAATCCATTATGTCAAATCTCATTTCCTTCCAAGCAAACAAATGGGCCTTTCTACAGACAGAGGGGAAAATGGCTAAGATTGTACATTTATTTAAAATAAAAAAAAGAATAGGTGATTCAGCTTCCTAGCAAGACCACCTGGTAGAGGCTAAGAGAGATTTAAGGAGAGCAGGGATGAGCGAGAGAGGGTGAAGAGGGAAGTACTTTTCATATTCATTATTATTAACATTCAGTGTTGGGGGTAGTTATTTGGAAAAAGAATCCAGTCCGAATTACTGATTACTTCTTTCGAAATGTATTGGATATTACTCATTATATTTTAGGGTAGAAATCCCATTGCTCATTACTTTTAAGTTTGTCCATAGAAACTATTAAATATTCATATACAAATCCTTAAGTTTTTCAGGTTTTTCGGAGGCAGTTGCATAAATCTGGCCAGCAGAGGTCACTAAGGTGCACTCAGAAAGCCTCTGAATCATTTCTAAAATCAATTCGATCAATTTTTGTAACTTTCAGAAAGCCTGTCGAGAAAGTTTGTAGTAAATGCAGAAACAAGAGACTTTTTATTAAACAGTAGCGGAAATATGAGAAAATTTACAAAAATATAAACTGTAATGCATTACAAGACTTGGATACATTTGTACAATGTTACCCCATCACTGTCAAAGGCTAACGGTGGTTTTAAAATGTTAAAAATAAGCAAAGACAAAAAAAAGGTTGACTTGTCTGATTATTAATAATATTAATATATACTTTTGGGTACTGAACCAAAAAAAATAGGACCTCCTTTATTCTTTGTCTTTGCTCCATCCTGCACGTGTTTGGTTTTAGCATGTTGGTCCTTGGGGTCTTGGTTTCTGGAAGCCCTGTATTGTGTTTTCAGTGTTTGACCTAGATTACTTGTTGGAAAAAAAAACCCAGTGAATTTTAAAAAGCCTAAATAACACAGTTCAGCGTTTCGGCTCTCATAAGTCACAATGTAACTGAAGACCTTAAATTTACATTTATACACACAGGATCCTCCCTGCACCCTAACGGTGTCTTTGTTGGGAATCATTTGATATTTCTATGTGGACGACTGAGTGTTCTTGGAAGAACCGGTTTGAGAGTTCAGAGGGTTCCTCAAGAACAAACAGTTCCACCTAGAACCATCCAAACAGGAGTGTATGTGCTGGTACTGTTTCAAACACTGCTCTGATGGCTTACAATTACAATATGTGAAATATGCACCGTCAGCCTCCTTGGCTTCCTGTGCTTATGTTGTCCTTGGCCTCGCACACATATGATCATAGGTGTAATTTATGCCAGGGTAACTAGGGACATGTCCCCACCGTGCTTTGAAAATGCTTTATATAAGAGCTTGTGGCTGAAACCTGGCTCAACACTTCCAGTGCGACCACAAGGGAATGTGCATTCAGTCACCCCGGACCAGGCTGACATGTGACATGTGACATGTGATTAAAAAACAGTTTCTGAGTAATGTAATGGTAAAGTGTGCCTCATTCAACACTCTATCTCCCAGTTAACCCTTTCATGCATGATTAATTAATTCATTCATTCATTCATTCATTATTATATAATATTTTTTTACTTAAACATGTCTTAAACACCATTTGCTGTTCTTCGATATTTCTTATTTTGCCTAAGATGCTGTAGTGGCCATCATGCACTAATGTTCAAACTGCTCTTCTGTAGTGAATGTTGGTTTTTATTTTAAAAACAGTTGTTAACGCAGCTCAGTCTCAGACAACAGACAGCCTACAAAAGTACAATTTGTCATTTTTAATTACATTTCGATTCAATTTGTTCAATTTCAGTTTGATCCACAGTTTATTCTAAATCTACTGATGCCATTAGATGTTATCCCTACACCTTATTTAATAAAAAAAAAGGTTTTTGCACTTGTACGTTTCTTGCGGACCAAAAGGATTTAACAGACATTCCAGAGGTCAGATGGTCATGCCCACTGCCAATCGCCATTTTGGAATTAGGACCCAATATTTCAGGATTAACAAATGTTAATAAAAACAATGATTGTACATAAAGATAGTAAATGTTTAGGGGATGTGTTGGTTTGGACCAAGTATGAAACTTATGTTTAAATATCTTTCCACTGTAAAGGACACCATACATGAAAGGGTTCAAATCAAGGTCAGTGAGTGTAAT
This sequence comes from Parotocinclus haroldoi, assembly GCA_034779995.1. Classification (NCBI taxonomy): domain Eukaryota; kingdom Metazoa; phylum Chordata; class Actinopteri; order Siluriformes; family Loricariidae; genus Parotocinclus; species Parotocinclus haroldoi. The sequence continues at coordinate 2,877 of JAUZST010019418.1, forward strand.
AATGAACAAATGAGATTATTATTATTATTATTATTATTATTATTATTATTATTATTATTATTAAGGATTGAGCCGATAGGAAAATCAATGAATGGATGAGCAACTAATAATATAAATCAAAATAAGAATAATAACATAACAATACAATAATAACAATAGTTATTATTATTTTTAAATTTGTATTATTATCTCATATTATCATTAATATATTATTATTATTATATAATGATAATTATAATAATAACAATTATTTTTATTGTTGTTGTTGTTGTTATTATTATGATTATTATTGCTTGCTACTATATATATATCATTGTGGACTTATTTTTGTTTTTATTTGCAAATTACAGCAGAGTGCCCCCACCATCACCACCACTACCCCGATACCCCTGCCACCCTTACCATAAAATCACAAGTAAAGTATTTCAAACGATATACAACAAAGCTTTTATGGAAGTCAGTGTAGTCTGGGGGCACCCCTGGTCTGCAACATTAGTGTATCCGCTGATTTGGATCACAGGAGATGACCCAGCCTGTGTCCAGGCGAGCATCGAGACCCAGGGCGCCTCCGGTGAGGTTCTGACACAGTTCACCTTGCCAAAGGCAGGACACGGGAACCAGTGCTTTTACCTGCTGGTTCGAACCCCGCCTCATGTCACCGGCCAGTGGTGCTTACACATTACAGACTGTACAATGTGTTGTGCTATTATGTTGTCTATATTGTATACTTTCCTAATCAATTCAGGCTTCATTTGCTTGAAGACTATACACTATAGAACGAGCCCTCTCTTGAACAATGACTGAGGTTTACAATTGACCCCTGTGCCTGGAACAGTGGCATTGTTCCAGCACTTTCTCCACATAAATCTCGCCTTGGCTAAATCAACTTCTTTTTGATAGTTCACCACATAGAACTAATGACCTTGAATAAGGAGCAAATTAGCAAACACACAGAGCCATCTGTGTGCCCTGCAGGTAGTCGAACGATTTCATCTTTGCCAAGGTAAGCTAATGAATCTCGTACATTTTGCATGCAAATCTCAGATTTAATCTCGCTCCTGCGCTCCGACGAGCGTCTCGGGCAAATAAATATATAAAACCCAATTACGATTGAATTAGTCGAAATCTCTTACACTGTGGAATGTGTGCCTAGGCCGCGGCTCGGCGGCTCCGTCCTGCCACTGCCACTGCCACTACCGTCTGGCTGTGATTTCGGAACGGCCTGAACCCCCTGGACACACCGGTCGTTGCGCCTGTGTGAGTGCTTCTGTGCGTTACAGTTGTGTTGGTGCTGGAGTGTCTTAATGATGTCACGGTTTCTGATCATATCCAGACAGTGAGGTCTCATTGTACAGCTCTGTGTGTATAAGTGTGTGTTACCATGCTCCGGCGTAGCCCCGCTCTCACTGTGCCTCTGTCTGGCTCTGCTGTCTGAAGGCACACATCATTAGGCGCTCAATGACACTGTGTTCTTGCAGAAAGTTCCTGCTATTACTGTTCATGTCTTCACACAGTGCTGTAAGGCCTCGCTACAACACAAAATCCAATTCAGCTCTCGCAGATTTGGCCCAAATGAGCTGTGGCCAGTGAGGTTTAACAGTTTTGGTGCAGGACACACACTTTTATCTTCTTAAGGACGTCCAATTCATTTGAGACATATTAGCAACTAGCATGAGTAATGATTCCAGGGTTTCTCCGAACCATAACTTCGACTTAAGACATAAAAATATGAATGCAACCTCTTTTAGGAAGGGGTTTGCAGGATTAAGATCTGAGGCACTAGATGATCATCTGGAAAGGAAAACATTTTGAACAAGTCATAAAAATTAAAGCATCCTGAGGCGGAAGTTGCCGTGCAACATGCGCCACTAAACCTGCGTATTGTTAAGGTCCACCAGGGGTTCGAACCCAGACCCTCAGAAGCTGCCAGGCTCGTATCTTATAGGCTTATCTTGGAGCTCCACATGCTAGGTAGTATGTTATTTATTAAATAACAAATTAAGGTTCATTTCATTTAATAAACGTGAGAGTGATGCAGTGGTGTTGACTTTTGGTTTAGGGTTTTAGTTTAGGTTGAGTTAGGGTTATGGTTTGGAAAGTTAATTGGAAAGCATTATTAATAGACCAAGTGATAAATAGCAGCAGTCTCGCATACACACATATGGTGGGAGCAAATCACCCCTCGCAATCCTGATTTGTTTCCGCCACTTGCAACTCTGTTGGCATGAGCCATGTCCTGGCTGATAGCGGGACAGCTGGTCACGGTACTGCTGGAGCAGTCCTCTACTCCCAGAGTCAAGTGCCGCTTCCATACAAGGAGATCCCACTGCACACCTTCATTACACATCAAGGGCAGTAGGCCCATTAGGGTAAATACCCTGACCTTACTAATGGCACGCAGCATGACGGCTCACAGACTCAGGGAGATGGCAGGACGCTTTTCTTGGCTTTGTCCTTGCACAGGAGCTGGCTACGACTATTATTTGAATGTAGTTTTATTTTTCTCCCTTTATCAGCACATAATCCTCACAAATGACCACCGCCACTGACGTAAGAAAAAACAAATAAGGGATCATCTGCAATGCTGCCCAACCCCCGGGAGTTTCAAGACACTGGCAAAGATAGCAGACAGGACCTTTGGAGGACTGAATTGGGGTAAAACGGGAGATAAATAAGTTTATGGTTTGGATTAGAATTAGGGAACTAGGAGAAATGGTAAGGCCTTAGAGTTAGAGTTATGGTTACTGGTTACAGGTATGGGAGAATTCATTATTATAGATAGGAATAAAGTTGGGACAAGGGCTAGGACTGAGCTTTAGTTAGAATTAATTTTAAGGTCGGGTTTAGAATTGGGATTGAGTTTAGGACTGGAGTTGTGATTGTGGTTGTGATTGAAGACTGAGTTTGGATTGAGGTTAGGTGTTATGATTATGGTTTGGGTTACAGATACGGTTTCTAAATCCTTAACCCTAATCCAAACCATAACCCTAACCAAAATCCAAACGTTTATTCGCCCACACTTTCCCCAAATTGGACAAAACAAAACAAAAAATTTACCAGCCGAATTATTATCTCAGAATCCTACCGGTGCAAATCAGGTTTCACCTCCCTGATTATTGTGGCCTGCACTGGGTCTGTTATGGTTCCTTTCCAGATGGACTGCGGTAAGTCATGTTCCAATAAAGTGCACCTCTATGGGCGCTGTACCTCGTAACAGTGCATCGGGGTGAGTCTACCTTATAAATTGGCAACTGAGTGATGTAGTGGATTCCTCTTGTCGAGCTGATAGTGAGGTAGACAGCAGACAGAGAGAAAGTGCGCCATACAAGTCCAATCTCCTCCCTCCTTCACTTTACAGGCTATTAGTTGAGGATCTGATGACTGATAAAGCCAAATTTCCCGAGGCAGCAGGTACATAGAGGAATCACTGGCTGCTATCAAAGCCTGTCAATTAGCCTCATGCTAGCGCGATAAGAGGCTCTTAATGGGTCCTTCATATCAGCGCTGCGACTTGAACCTGTCCCGTGCACGACGGGGAGCCTGATTCCCCTGACGCCTCCATCTGATAACGATATCTAATGATGCAGTGCAGGGCTTCCTTACCGGCCCTTATCTTACAGACACCTCACTGAGTCTGGCTTTCTCTACAGCCATACCTTTAATTGTGCATTGATCAAATGCACTGCTAATAAAAGAAATAAGGCTTCTGATTGGTTGGTTGTCATCACAGAGCTGCTACAATGCGTTGTAAGTCGAACGATAAGAGCGGGGTCTGGGGTAAGATTTCCTAAACCAAAACTGGTCCCACTTGATTATTCATACCAATTAATTTCCAGCATTGTGTAGCTATTTTGTTTATTTTCCTCTCATTTTGCTCTCCACTCATGAACCATGGAGTCAGATAAACACCTTCCACCCACTCCTACTGTTCCCACTTTGCAGCAATTATTAGGAGCTAATAGATTTGCGAAGTTGCAATATGCTTATCCAATTACAGCAACTACATTAGCAATTAACTTCCAGCTAAAAATAACAATAATGCCAGCTACATCCGTGCAAAATCATATAATCAGCATAGACTGTCTCTACACAATTATTGTGATTACCTCGTGCCGTATGGGTTGCTTTGCCAGCGGGATATGTACACAGAAGAAATTCGTATTTTCCTTCCCCTCGAAAATGGACGTTTATTTAGTGGTCAAGTACAGGCTAATCGAGTACTACGTTTTCCCCAGAAAGTCATTGCCCAGAAGGACGTCTGGTTTGACCAATCAGTCCGAACTGCAACAGGTAAAAATGACTATTGTTGACCAGACCGTTGCCTTTGGTTGTTCTTAAACATCAAACTTCTTATTCAATTCAATTCAATTCAATTTTATTTATATAGCGCTTTTTACAATGTAGCATCGTCTCAAAGCAGCTTTACAGTAATACAATTATCTAAAAGGCCAATTCCAAGTTGAGCAGGCCCAGGGCGACAGTGGAAAGGAAAAACTCCCCAAAATGGTAGGAAGAAACCTTGGGAGGAACCAAGACTCAACAGATGTTCATTAAATAAATACTTTTATGTCCTGCAGTGTGACTGGAGTATGGTTCCAGAGGTCCGCAGGCATTTCTTTGCGAGCCTGGTGCTCTAAGGTTGACACAACGGTCTTTTCCACTTCCAGAGCAAGGAACATAGCATGCAGGGGTGATCGCCGTTGGTGGGAGCACTCCTTAGGACTGAGCTGTACGGCGAGAAAGCAGGCTTGAGAACATTTATTAAATATGGACTTGTTGCTATTTCTAAAAGCTTTGCTGGAAGCCCACATTTGTGAGGGAAAGTTTAAGAACCCTTCAGCAGTACTTTGAATTGTTGAGGAAATAGACAATGCAGCAGTTCTATTAAATACATTAAAATACATTAAAAAGTTATATTCTGTCTAGAAGGGAAAAAAGTATGTGAAGCTCTGGACTTTGACAAAAGTCTGGCATGGGGAAGGTATAATCTGGTGGAACTACAATGCTCAGCCATAAAGACAATCTTCCCTTTGCGGAGGCGGTATGGAAACCAGGGAGGCTCAGCACTGGGACCATTAGGGAGCTACCATTGGTAGCCTAGTACTGGATTATGGACCAGAAGGTACAGGATTTAAATCCCACCCCTGCCAAGCTGCCATTGTTGGTTCCTTGAAAAAAGCCCTTATGCCACCATTGCCCGAATTCTAAGATGGTGCCCCGTGTAATTTGCTAAATGACAAAATATTAATGTAATGTAAACCAGAGCTTAACAAACTGAGCCCTGCTGGTTCATATTCCACCTCTGGTGAGGTCAGGATCGTTGTCTGTGCATTGGCCTACTTTGTCAAGGGCTTCCACATTCCCTCCATCTTCAGAGAAGGGCTGGGTGTGCAGAAGCACAAGCAAATTAGCGAATGAAAAATCAAAACAATGTACTTGTTCAGCTGCAAATGGATAAAATTCTTGTGACCGTATTTAAGTTTAAGAACTAGTAATACAGGCTTTAACGTACGTTTGGTTGGACGCTAAATTCTAGATTTGACCGTACAAAGAAGTGCCAAAAAACAATGGAAAAACAACAAATCATGATTTCTTTTACAAACCAGTAAACAAGAGTAAATTGCTCAGTGTGACTATCGAAACATTTACAGGCTGCACTTTCTCCTGAGTCACACTTGTCTATAATAATACAATGCAGTAAATGAACGTTCGAGAAATTCACAAAGGTTTATTTGACTACACAATATTATTTTTCTTTTTCGGTTTATTATGTTGGACTCAAATGATCTGTGTGACAACTGCTGTAATAAAAAACCTTATGCAGCAGAAAAGAAAATGCAGCAGAAACCACTGCCGGCACAGAAAACATAGCCTAAAATACCTAGCTAACAACAGGCTTAGAGAACTCATATTCCTCGGCCCAGTTCACACTAATTTCTCTTTGAACTGGTGCCTTTTGTGGCTGCATGGATGGACCGGGGAATTTATCGTGGTCCCACATTGCAGCGGGGTTAAAGCAAATTGAAGTGAGTGTGTTTTTTTCCAGGGCTGAGATATGGACAGGGTAGTCTGAACCGGTTCCGTCAGGCGGCGACGGAGCGAATCGGCCAAGTTTCTGGGAACACTTAACGTAAAACGGCCCAAAGTTGAGCCGTTCTGCCTCTGCAAAGAGTATTAAAGCTAAAGGAGTGGCCTGCATGGCCAGGCCAGCGTTCCCTCATCGCTGACATGTGCTGTCTGCTCAGGACACTCTGTCATTCAAAAAAGGAAGGTTATAAATAAGCAGTGAGCAAACAGTCGAGGACTAAAAGTTTCCTACTGCTTCAGGACTGGCTCGGGTTACATAATGGGATAGTAACACACACACACACACACAGATTAGAACAGACCCTCTTTATTTACCCTTAATAATATTTTGCCTGAGTGAAGTTTGTGGAGTCACTTCTGTCAGTCAAAGTGAGTGGCAACTAAGGAAGTCAACACAGCCCGTGGACACAGCTGATTCTGTTTCAATGCGTAAAGGTTGCGTGACTTTAACGGCCAGAGTACACGATGAAACGCGTTTGTCGAAACAGTGGGTACGAACTAAGCAGAAAAAACACAGAGCTGGAGAAGGGATGCAGATTTCGATCTGGCCGGGCAATTGAAGCACGCCTATTAAGGTATAAAGACTCATTTAATGCATTTACTGCCAGTAATTACTGACTTTATATTTAAACAATGACCGGTCAGGACCTAATCAGCAGTTTCCATTCACCACAATAACAGAATGAGCTAAATTATTTGTCAAAATACCAGCATTTGCTGTAAGATAGCAGACTTTACTGTACAGTACCTTGGCTGATACCTGATGTCTGTAAAGGGACTATATAAATAAAGATGACTTAAGCAGCAGATACGTAAAACAGGCTGTAAGGGAGCTGTAATTAAGAAACAAGGCCTTAATTGTATTTTTTATAAAGATCCTCAGCATACAGGAGCTTAGCTTTGCACATACTGTATAACACTGAATTAAATAGTATGTTTAAAATAGTAATGACCATGTCGATGATTTATTCGTTTGACATGCTATTTATTACCATATGTGTGCGTGCGTGCGTGCGTGCGTGCGTGTAGGCATGTGCGTGTGTGTGTGTGGGTGTGTATGTGTGTGAGAGAGAACGAGAATCAGACCGAGCGAAATGAGTGAATCTGGGAGCTTAGCAAGATGGAGAAATGTCTTCTACTCAAAAGCGATGTAGCTACCCAGTAAAAATGAATTGTTTTTTTTTTTTTTTTTTAATTGACTTTCTGGTTAGGTTTGTACATAGTTATAAAATGGCAGTCACACCTAGGACTAAATGTACCGTGAGATTTCATAGTAAAACTGTAAATTGCTTGACAGTTTCAATGTGAACTTTGACAGTTTGACTATAAAGTTCACACTTTTACTATGAATTTTTGATGGTAATTTGGACACTTCATGGTTCCCCTGTCAAATTTCATAGTACAAGTGTAAACTTGGCTATGAACCGAGAAATGATTTCAGAGTTCTACTATGGAATTTGATGGTAATTTGGTCACTTCATTGTTCCACTGTCACATTTCACAGTATTTTTTCCCGGGTAATGTCACTGAGTGGACTGAAATGGGAGACCAGGAGAGAGAGGCTTGGCTTTGGCTAAGCGGCTAGTCAGACTGGCTACTTAAGGATTTGTCTAAGTTATGTGAGAAGTTGTAAACTGCCTCTAGTCTTTACTGTTATAGTGAGAACTATTGTTATACAATGATTGTGTGAAGCATGTCAGGTTTTGTGTATTCTTAGAGAAATTGTGAAGTAGAGAAACTGAGAACTAGGGCTGTGCGCTAAGCTAGCTAGCAATATTAGCTTCATAAACAGAACGCACCCAACGATAAAAACGGGGGGGGTTTTTTAAAGACAATGTTGGAACACTTTTGAGTCCATTAGACAGAAATCCCAGGTTCTGCACAGGAGAGTTGTACTTGTTGTACAGTTGTACTTTCCCGCTACTAGTTCTTTTTATAAAATTGCGACCTTCAAAAGTATCCACAAAAATTAAAAGAATTTACCAGCAGCACAAAAGGACTTGTTGCAGTTCATGTAATTTTGGTTTTGGCATGGCGCTAATTTGCGAGCGTGTGCTTCAAACGAAACCGTTTCGTGCAAAGGAGCTGCATGTTGTGGACGCTTGTCTGGAGTCATTCGATATGCACCATTTGAAGGTCCGGCCCTTTTACCCTTCACATAATGTAGTGTTCTGACATGAACAGGAACCCACGCTAGGCCTCCTACTGACCCTAAATGTAGTTCAGGCTCGGAGAGGGGACCGAAGACGGCTGCACTGGTTCTCGCTGTGTAAATGTGCCTTGCTCATTTGATCTTTGGGCCATGTTCCCAGGAGCGGTCATGCATTTTGGTTACAGGTTTTTGTCGTGTTTGCTGTTGAACATATCCTGGCTGTTCCATGACTCATTGTATTGTCTTCTTTAACCAGTAATGCGTAATGAGCAGTTTTCGCAGCACGCACCGATCGTTCCCATTCCCATAAACAAAACCGCAGACATACAAGCCCATACTTAGCCTCTGAACAAGGATTCGGCTACATCTATTGTCCCGCTATTGTTTATATCGTCCGTTTTAGATCTTGAAACCTCCTTGACCACGGACCTGTGCTAAACCTCCAGACAAGTCTCGAGTTCTTCAATCCCAGATCAACAGAGAAGCCAAAAAAGATGCACCCCGAACTTCATGACTTGTCCTTAGTGGTGGTGGTGGTGGTGGCGCATGGCCAGCGTCTGGCACCAGTCCCAGACCTAGAGGATGGTTGACATGTCCTGACATGGCATTCCAGTGGACAGAATGTTCTCTGGGCTATTTACTTCTCGTCCATCCAAGTCTTATCCTATACGATTCTAGAATAACACACTATTGTTAAACCAGGATAGTTTTAAATGTTAATCTCGTGCAAAGTTTGAAAGAACAAGCAAACACAACCCCCCTCCGCCTTCTACTTAGACCTGTTTCTAATTACCAAAAACACGCTGGTAGGTGGACTGGCTACTAATGGGCTTCTATTGATAGCTTACTGTACATTTCCAATAAACGTGTTTACAGTAGAATGCGATGATGGATGATAGGGAAAAGATGATTCTAGACAATAATGTGCTGTGTCAGTAATGCTATGTTGATATATTTCGGGATATGTAATTAGTTCTGCTCAATTCTGTACGACATAAACAGGGCAATTTGAAGCGGCTACTGTCGTGGGAAAAATACTGTAACATGGATTCACTGCTCAAAGTTACATTTGGAATGCTGCACTACACATGTTGCAGTTTTGTCGATGTCAGAAACTGGCATAAAACCTGCAAGGATCTGCCCACTGAAGTACACCATGGACAAAAAGAGCTAATAATTAGAGCTGTCAGGGAATTCAGAGACTTAATGCTATCATTTTTGCCATGTTTCACCCTAAAGAAATATAGTACCGAGAAAAAGTTCTAGGCCACCATTAGATTAAATAGACCGTTGCTTTAGCATAATGTATAAAATAGTATAATGACCATAATGAATCATTTCTTCATCTCTTTATTAGAATACAACCGGAAAACAGGAAATGTGTATGTTGTATTCTGAAAGAAATCAGAAAAATAGGCAAAATTCAGAGTGTGGTTTCAGCTGTATGTGTTTTTATGTTTATTATCGGATTCTTATTATAAAGTCAATGGGAGTACACCTGTGACCTGTGAGTAAGTGCGCGTATATGCCTATATGCGTATATGTGATGAATTATGTCTGCTATGGATGGTCGACTCGTGTCCTGTGCTGCCGGTTAGCCCACATCCTTAATAGCGCTATAATGCTTAGAACGCTATGAGACCATTTCTGATTGTTTGGGTTGCACCCTTTAGTCCTGGGACAAGCTTAATGCCGAATCATAATTGTGGTGTTCATTCAAGGGAATTCCGCTGTCACACTTCATCTTCTTTTATTTCTGCATGACGGTCCATATGGAAATTGCCAAGGTTGGTGTGCATAAAATGTCCTGCGAAGAACCAGTCAAGCCCGAAAGTGACCAGTAACATGGCTGAAGCCCAGCTGTCATGTTCTAGCCTCTGGTTGTGGGCTGTTCAACAAGCTCATATGAATAAGACGTTGGGTGTCCGTATAATTTCGGCCATGTAGCGTAGTTTAATGCTGTTCCTTCCGTTTTTATAAGTTTGCCTACCTTTTCATTTGGTTTATGATTTCCTTTTCATGTAAACCTCCCCCCGCCCCTCCTGTGAGTGCCTACAGAGGATCGGGATTATGGTGTATCCACATGAATGGAATGCTTTTGCAACAATGAAAGCCTTCCTTCCGCTTAAGTGTGTTGGTGCTGCAGATGGTGGGGTCCCAGAAATTCCGAGGGACAAAGCACTACCCGTGCGAGCCACAACTATGCCCAGCTCCAGACACCGTTCTCATGTGGCATTTGCCGCAACCGATGCATTCCTGAGCGTCCAAACATGTTGACCAATCGAGCTCTGCCACCTGTGAGCCGACTAGCACATGTTTTCCATTAAGCCACGGTCACTCCACTATGTTTTCCCTCTTTTGCTCTCTGGTTACCATTTGTTGTCTCGTGCCAACCTTGGGTAAACATTTGAACGAACCGCAACTATGCAGCATGAGCGCGTCGCCATAACACGAGAAGCCGCAATACGTCTCGCCGTAGAGGACGGTTTTACACTCTCGCTCCCTCTTTAATTTGAATGATAATCAATGACGGCTTCAGGCAGGCCCTACTGCGCGCAGACGAAGGACCCTAATTGAATCTGACAATAATTTTCACATCGTTCTCATACCCTGTCTCCGATGCCATTAGTGACATTACTGTGCTAATGGTTGCCATGACAGCATGAGCAATGCTCATTAATGGCCTGGATGGCTGTAATGTTCAGAACAATTTCATTTTCCTGTCTCTCGTGCCCATATTTTTTTTGTCTTAACTTTCGGTATGGCGATTGCAATAAAGAGAAACTTTTCCAGAAGATCCGGGCAGGGTCACTAAGTGGAGAGTCATCAGTTGCAGTTGCTCGCGAGATGGAAAAATAATTTTTTTAATGTCACTTTTAAACAATTTGCACGTGCTTTCAGCGCTCCTGGCTTGCTTTCTGCTTTTTTTTCTCAACCGCCTTACCCTCCTGAGGCAAAGCCTCTCTGTCAGATGGACAGTGGCTCTTCCAGGAGCGTTTTCCATACCAAAATCAGCAGAGCCGTGCAAAAACAGACGGCACAAACAAGCATCTGTTGTGGACGGACCGCCATTTTCGCTGTGGTCAGGCTTTGTTTAACAAGTAGCGCCGCTCAAATCCCACAGAGCTCTTTCCGAGGAAAAAGGGCTGCTTTCTTTTTCTCGGGACAGAGCGTTTGTGGATGTGTGGCGAACCCTTTTTTCTGTAAACAAGAAAAAAAAAAAGAAACATCTTTCGAGGACTTCCGGACGAAGCAGTGGAGAAAAAGCACTGGCTTCCACTCAGGAACAAGCAGATGGACCGGAACATAAATTTTTCATAGACTTCTGCAGCACAAGCCCTCCTCACTGTAACCACCGTCTAAACACACACAGAACACCCCAAACAGCATGGAAACATTTGGGTCTGAAAGCTAAACAGACAGGAGAGCAAAAGAGGTTAGAAAAAGCTGGATTTGCACAGTAATGTGCGCACGGTTTGCCTCAAATCCTGCAAATTAGGCTTTGCGTTGTCCCCGAAATCGATTGGAATCACATTTGTTATATCTTTTGCGGCGCAAAAGTCATTAACACCAAAATGTCTAAACGCTTGTAGTTGACGTACAACTAGTTTTGGCAGCCTTTTGCGAAAAGTCCACCCGTCCCGTGACTTTTGACTCACCCTGCAGACGCGTCGGGCGCCTTAACAAACGTTCGTAGGTGTTTGTGGTTACTCGCGTAGGTGTCCTAAGAATAAAAACTAAGTTTTCGTCATTTTGTCAAGATCCCCAGATGACGTACTACTGTCTTTAAAAGTGTCACATGAGTCATTCTCTATTCTGATAGCGGAGCACAATCTACAAAATACGCGATGGGTTTACATTCTGCGGGCTGAATTAGTTTTCCGTAAGCAGGTGTTTCCAGGTTATTTATTAAGCTGTAATAATATATTTATTATATGGAAAGTGAAACGAGAGTGTGTCAGGTCCAGGAGGAACGGTTAAACCCATGAGATGTGACATAAGCAGCTGTGGAGCAATAATGAAAATAATATTAAATCATCATTCCTTTCAAAGTCGTTCTTTTCATCGTTTTCGGTCCCTTTGTAACACAACCCAGTTTTACATCTCCGAGACAATAATAAAGAATAGACTTTTTTTATGAGCTGCTGCTCTGGTGATGCTGATATATTTGGACGTGCTTTCATATCACAGAATATGGATTTAATTACTGTTAGATTTTTTGCTTTTTTTTTTTTCATTTCGTTAATAAGCACACCAGTGACTGACAGTTGGTTTATTGCTGGATTAGGTGAAACGTCTCTTTATTTCCGAGTGACTTTATTGCGGTTGGAGAGGCAGCCGAGTTGCTCGGGGTTGGTGAGCTGCCAGTATTGGACAGATGCAGATGCCAAATTGGGGAAGTGAAAGTCCTGCTCTCTTTCTCGTTTTTTTTTTCCCTTCTTCTACCTCTCCCTCGCTCTCTCCATTACTACAGAGTCAGTAGCACCAGACCACACACACACACACACACACACACCTCGCCCCCAACGAATCCTTGACTCGAATTCAGTGAACGTAATCAACTGTCAGAGGTTTGTGGGCATATCTACACACTGAGGGACTGTTTTGGGAAAGAACTAAAGAGATAATAAGACCTGACCTAGTGGGTGTTTGGTGACAAAATAATCTTATTTCGAATCTGTACAGTATGATTCATTCTTTGAGGTCCAGATATTTAAGATATCTAAATTTGAAGCTGTCTAACCGTAATGTTTCTCCCAAGGACCTGATTTGGGATTCATTCGGTAACACTTGGCGCCTATTGGGTTACGTGGCTGAAATAAAAATACATGTATTTATAAAATCCTATCACAACAGGAAGGTATGGCCACCGAGACTTTGATTGTCCATTACGGGGTGTGAGGTGACATTTTTGTTGACATGGGTTGTGTTATGACATGTTCCAGGCTGGCATTACATTATGAGTTTGGACACATTATAACAGCGCGAGTATTCCATGAGCTAATTGGAGACACTAAGAAATCAGTTGCCATGACATTTTATCAGGGGCGTCATCACACCCACTACTCTGGGACGTGCGCCCCAGTGAAATGTTGCTGTGCCGTAAAACGTTAATTTGAATTACATGACGCCATGCAATTTCACTACATTTCCCATAATGCCTCAGCGTCTTCCCAAATCCCCCAAAATACCGATGCAAAATATTGCCTCTTAATGACCCCAACAGCAAGTAACTGATCAAGGAATTCATCGAGAATTAAAAACAAACAGATAAAGTAACGTATTATGAGATAGCCTTTCGCTTTGATTTTTTTAAATGGATAAACTTTTTCCAGGGGCGGCTTATTACAGAAAAAAGAGTCTGTCTAATTCCAAAGCCAATGGCTTCAAACGTTTGACAGCAGACATACATCACGTGTCGTTTCAAAGCAATGACTTATTTTTTCAATAGCCGACTGTGAAATAGGGCTTTGCTGGACCTTTAGGGTCTTGTCTTCATTTCAGAATAGTTGCAGTGTTCCTGATGAAGATCAGCTATTAGGTTTGTGACCGCAAACCCTGCATGATTTTTTTCCCTTAGCAGATTTTTACTTCTTTACCTTGGAACTCATAAACCTGCAAATTCTGTAGATCTTTGAATGTCAACTCTAGATATCTGTCACTCAGGCCCTGCTTTAGGTGCGGCAGTTAATGTGTAAATGTGCATGTTCTCCCCATCCAACAGTTTATTGCAGCAGCAAGCAGTGACAAACACTGACAGGTTGTATTTTATTTTATTTTATTTTATTTTATAGTAAGCTGCCTATGTAGGCACTGATCCATCCTTATTGAAATGCTCTTCTTAGACAGCGACTGCATCACGGCTTGATCCTGCCAACTGCATGTGACCAGGGTTTACTTAGTTTAGTTTCTCACATCACCTCAAGCCTAAATTCCTAATAAAGTGCAACATTTGTGTGGTTTTATGACAAAAAAACAAATAAAATCCCATCGAAAATTAGAATAACTTACATTTGGGTACAACTTACAACTTAATTCACCCCTCAATTACTTGGCCTCGCTTGCTGCACAGTTCCTGCCATGTTTTTAAAAAGTTTAGTGTGTGTTACATCATGGGGTTGCCTTAGAAGCTAAGGAAGCATTCAGTGCCGGATTCAAATTCAGCCAGATCATGGATACTGTCAGAGATTTAAGAGATCATGCGTACTATGCTGTCTATGTACGCAGCTCACTAGGTTTTGGGACAGACCTTTAGTTTTAGTCATTTTCTAACCAGTGATTTGTTGTTACTATCATTATTTTGCTCAGGAGGGTCAATCCTTGATTTGACAGCCGTACAACGCACAAAAAGAAGAAGCACGTTTGACCCGATCTGTTAAAGGGAAAAGCTCCTGTTTTGAAACAGATTCTATCGGTCTCCAGGATCTGAAATGTAATATCCTGACAAATTAGGGTTAGGAGCGGGTACTGCGGCACGCTGAGCCTCGGCTGATAGAGCAAGCAGCCAGAGGGCCTGGAATCGGATGTAATTACAGGCACGTGCACTCTGGCACAAAGACTCACGGGCACATTCAAACACGTACAGGGTTATGCAAACGTTTTGTTGATATGCTTGAGTCAAGCGTTTCCACAAGTCAGTCTAGAAACCTTATGACATCATTATTTAGAAAGGAAACGTTTATAACACATATCGTCTGCTTGCGCTACCACAGACCCACACTGAGGAACTCTGGGATTGGGAAGTGTGAACTGGGATGGTGAGGCAGGATGCCGCTGACGGGGAACGGACAAACTGAGGAACAGGAAGGCTCGTTATTGGGAAGCGGCGCGCTGTGGGTCGTCGGTAGAGCGTTGCAGGGTTTATATGGGTAGATATGACTCTTCCTCTCGTTGGAAAACATAGACGAAGCGATTTATGGGATGATTTTATTAGCTATGTTAACATTAAAAAAAACATATGTGACATAGCATCTCAAATAGTACTGATTTGGACTATAATTAGACTCAAATGTTGTTCATTTTAAACCTAACAATAATTAAATGTGATCCATTGACCCCTTTCCCCCTGCAGATTACTGCTTGCCAGCTTCTTGGAATTTAAAAATGTATTAAACCTAATCTGACTAAGAGTGCATAATTATTAAGCAAATAATCATTTTCACCTACAAACAAAGCCTTATCGCTTACAAGCAACACTAGTACGTATTTAAGCTAAATATAATGCACTGTTTTTTTCTAATCCATGCGGCCGAAGTACCAGAGCAGCAGACAGTGTGGTTGGCTAAAGCAGTAAGACCATTTCTCCTGACAGGAAGTGAGACAGGAAGTATCTCTGGCAGGCAGTTCAGCATGAGTGTGTCCTTCCTGCATGCTGTGGGTTTCACAAACATCTTTAGGAGAGAAAAGAAAATGCTGCAAAATGTCTCTGTCCTATCATTGTCTCTGTGTGGTTCATAGCTGTATAAGTGAATCCGACTGCCTGTACATCTGTGCAGCCGCAGCGTATTTAAGGAAACGCGTTACACAATCGATAATTAGTCAAAACGGCTGCAGATATGATATCCGTAATGACTAAATGTACACCAGTGCCATATGTGCTTGCTCAATTCAGTCTAAAGCTGCAGTTGTTCCCACTTTCCTGCTTCCTCCTCTTAGAGGAGAAGGTCTTTTTTTTTTACTAGATTTTGGATAAAACACTGTTCACAAAAATGAGGGGTTATTTCAAAACGAATATGAAGAGAATCCCACAAAAAACTGCAGGACAATCTGATCCTGTCCTTGCCCCCTGACTGTTTTGGGTAACCATACACCCTAGTGAACAGTCAAACACATTTTCGTTTACTTTTACAGCATTTAGAAGATGGTGAAGCAGTTGTGGGTTAAGGGCCTTGCATAAGGACCCAACTGTGGCAGCTTGGCAGAGGTGGGATTTGAACCCTGGACCATCAGGTCCCGAGTCCAGCACCTTAACCACTAGGCCACACAATCACCATAATTGAGTTTGTATCTCATTTGTGTGACTTTTCATTTGCTTTTCTGATCATCTTGTTTGATGAATTCATAACAAATACTTCTTTGATTTGAATTGATTCATATACATTTGCAGAGATTCGATTCTTTTTAGTCGCCAGCATTTTTGCTGCGGTGTGTCCCATTAAAATCTTGGAGGCTAGAAGCCACCTGGATTGCTGAGAAGAACTACAGGACACGCCCTATAGGCACAACACTTCCTGTAATGCCCGGCAGTTTTCCCGAAACACTTTCTGTCTGTCACAAAGTCTTTCACTGTTTTTACATATAATAATGAACATCCTCAGTTATCTGCAGTTAGCGTTTATTAGGCTTATTTTTATGCCCGGCATTTTCTGCATGACTGATTGGCAAGCAGACGGGCACAGCAGTGCCCCTTTAAATTCTGTTTGTTCCCCAGTACTAAAAAGTAGTATACAAAACGCCCCTGAACTGTTTAATTAGGTTACATAGGAAACAAAGTTGGGTAAGCTGTGGTTCTGTGTGTGCAGTCGTATTAGAGGAATAACTGTTGATCATCACACGTTCATGGACACTCCCGTGTGAAACAGTCAAGATCAATAAATCTGTCTAAAGTCCTCTCCGATTATCATATTACTCTCATACAGTAACCCATTTCCTGCCACATCCTCTTTCCTTAGGAGAAAACACATGGTGTGAACCTTACCTGACAGAATGGGGTCATGCACATACCCGGGGAATTTGAGTGTTTCTCAAAAGCAATTAGAAAATTATAAACTTTCTTTGTTGTTGGTGTACTCAAAGAAATCCAGCAGCAATCCCTGTAACTGAGGTGTTCAGAAGAACCGCTGCAACCTCCCGTTTCTTCGACGCGGTCAAACGATTTCATGTCATTTATACGGGAGAGGGGTTTGGTAAAATCTCGGAATGAAGCCTAAGGTTTAAAGGCATAAGCTAAACAGAAAATAATTCTTAAAAAATGTTCATTCTAAGTCTAAACAGCAAAGAGTGGTACGAGTTAATATTAACATGCAATTTTGTTAAGCATATTTTTTACTGTGCTATCATTTCTTTTTCGTTCATGTTTTACACTGGCCATTTTTTTTTTTTTTTTTTTTACATTTATCTGCTGCTGTTTCACCTTCCGAATTACAAAGTCCTTCCAGGCCACAGGGGCTGGCTCAAGCAGACCAGGGGTGCCCCTGCATGGCAAGGGACAGTAAGTATCAACATGTTAAAAATCTCATAACTGCATAAAATGTAATTGTGTGAATAATCTGATCACTTGAATAATCATATTATAGGAAACCTCTGGGTTTACATGACTCGGGACTTGTTTGCAACCCTAGACACACACACACACACACACACAGTCATGCACACAATTACACTCTAAGGGCCACTTTTAGAGACACCAATTAACCCAACACGTATGTCTTTTGACTGTGGGAGGAAACCGGAATACCCGGAGTAAACCCACACACGAGGAAGACATGCAGACTCCACCCAGAAGGGACCCAGGCTGTTCTGGGAAACCCTGGGATTGAACCCGAGACCTACTTGCTGTGAAGCGGTGCTACCCACCGAGCCACCTTGCTGCCCCCCTTCCACCCCCAACCAGCCAACCATCTCACAAAAATATGTAACAAACATTAAACTGTAATATCAAATAATCATATTTGGCATTTTCTCACGTACTTTCTGCGCTTCGTAGTTTCCACAGGACTCTTAAGCTAGCCAATACGTTGCCTTTAAATCCGTGGCTTGTTTAATATGACCTTTTTAGACTAGGCAGACCTGGCAACCCTGTCGGCTTAGGCTCGGCCACATGCGCAGACTGGGATTCCACTTTAAAACCGGGTAATAACACTGAATTAAGGCTGATTGTAATGATTGAAAAGTTGAATATTTAGTAAAGTAACACTTATTCATGTGCATATACAATGTAAGTGTATGTTTAAGTGTCTGCTAGTAGAAGGCGGACATGAGGAAGACATATGGACACTACAGCATCGCTGCTGGCTCAGGCGTCCTTTGGACGTGCGATATTTCACACTTGTACGAGTGCACAGATTTTATTCTCTCAGACCAGGCACTGAGCGATCGCCTCCTCATGTTTGACAATAGGAGATCTGGACACATGAAAAGCACACTTCAGTTTTGTCTCACGCAGAACTCCAGCTTTGAGGCTCTGCATTAATAATAAATCCCTTTTAATCATTCAGACATCGGTATAGCCGAAGTAGACACTCGCAGCCTACTCTGAGCAGGTCAGATTATTTCTGTTTCATTACAGTCAGCAAATTAAATATCAGGGCCAGAACAGGAGCAACGTACTCTCTTAATTATGTCTAATAAATCTGGTTCCTAATTGGCCCCGGGGAGGAGGATGACTGCTGGGTAATGGAGGGACCGGAGCGGCATGTTAGGATTTGTTATTCCACCTTCCCAGATTAGGCAGACAAACCGAACGTGGACGACCGCCGAGGCGCTTCCTGGGTTTGTTTATGTCCTCGTTGCCATAGGGCTCTGCTAGGCTAATGAAGAGCTGCTAAATGCATGCTTATTTGACATGTTTTGTTTAGCACGGAGCCTAAGGCTGCTGCCGCTTACCTTGTTTCAGCAGCATGGTGGAATAAAGTTGTCAATACTTTGCTTTTGTTTGATTCATTGCTTTCCATCCGGAATTAAGCGCTTTTGACATTTTCCCCCTTGGGTAGTCAAATGTCCTGCTGTTCAGTGGAAAGGCGCTACGTCTGTTTGTTAGCCTGTCTGTTTTGTCATGTTTGTTTGTCCATCATCGTGCCCGTCCGTCTGTTTGCCGGGCAGCTATAGATGCGTCGGGAGGGGGAAGCTTGTAGTTCCCTTCCTCTTCCTAGTGTAAATGTGGAACCGGCTTTTCTCGGCTAAATAAAGTGCTTACAATTGGGGGGCTCGTTCTCAGCACTGCACACACACTGATATGGTAGTGGCGTGTTAATGTGTGCTGTGCTAATAGGAGTGGGTCAGACACAGCAGTGCTGCTGGAGTGTTCCACCCGCATCCTGTAGGCAGCGTCCCGTGAGCACCTACAGAACACAAACTGTCTCTGACTTTACACCTGCACGGTGGAGCAATAAGGTCGTGGGTCTCGAATAAAGCGGACAGCGAGTGGACACAATGTTTAAAAACTCCAGCAGCACTGCTGTATCTGAACCAATCATAGTACTCAAGTACAGCACACACAGTAACGCACAACCACCACGTCAGTGTCACTGCGGCGCTGAGAACGAGCCACCGCCCACGTGGTAAAGGGGACTAACAAAGTACGTGAAGAAACAAATGGACCACAGTGTGATATTACAAAACTACAAAGTGCTTCTGTATCGTAAGTGGCGTTGGGGTGAATGTGGGAGAAAAGCAGAGCTCAGGAAGCTGACGTGTTAATTGTTTGTTAAAATGCAGAAATGTTAGAAGTGTGTGATAATTAGCATTAACGTCGTTTCATTAAAAAAAAAATGATCCAAACGCTTGCAGCTTAATTATCAAGGATGCCCGAAGTTTTGCAAAGTTTATTAGGCTAACTTAATTAGTGCAAAAGCCTGGTTTCCATTGATACTATTTTCACACTGTTAGAGAAAGTGTTTACGGTTTTAAATATGCAGATTCCAGCACTGAAATCTCATCTGTGCACAACACCTTGCACAACAACAACAGGTGGCTGCAGGGTCAAGATGACCAACCTGACCACAAGACAAACTGCTGGATTTTCCATTGTCAACTCAGTAGATGCCTACTACTCTTCCCCTACGATCATCTCTCTTCCTCTGACCACATATGACTCAACTTTACTTCCTCATCTGTCTGAAAGGAATCAATCCGCAGTCTGGATTTGACTCACTGACCGGATGGCAGGCCAGGGGGCTTCTTCTTGTCAGGCAAAGTGGACCTGCACTCAGAGGCTGTAATGATAAAAACGGGAGGTATTAGCAGCGGTTACTCATGAGGGACTGGCCGGTGATTCACAATGGGTGCAGACTCAAGAGGGGGGAAATTAAGAGGAGTCGTTGGGCAGGACCTGCACAGCTTGTGCCAGTCAAGAACGTGATGTGAACAGATTACATTTTGGTCACCTCAGCTTTCTAATGGCACTCGTAAACGGATTAAACGCTTTGCACTCATTCGTAATCAATGCTGATAGGATTTGGTGGGAAACACTTGTAGGGCTTTTTGTAGCGCCAGCATAGCGGCCTTAATGAGCAATACATATCAATAAGCAGACTTCCAAATTTGCAGTAGGTTTAAAGTTTGGACATGTAACAGCTTTTACCTACGGCACACTATTGATCTTGAGGGCCTGTTGAGAAGTTCTGTAAACCCATTCGACCTGAAAATATAAGGCCACGCGAAAAGGGGAAAGGCGTTTCGATAGTCCGTACGAAACGGTCAAACATGACAGTCTTGTGATATTAACAAAAAAGCTTTTTTCTCCATGTTTTATCGCATTCATCCCTTAATTCCTATGTATCATCCAAAATCTTTCAACTTTTTTTTTTTTTTTTTTTACTTGGATTGCATATCTCTTCCGTTTGTTCAATTATTCATTTAATGTAGGGGACCTGATGTGGCTGAGCAGCATGGAGAGGCAGCCCATCAGTCATATCATCGAAAACAAGATCCACTCCATTCCCACTGATGTGGTAATTAGTCTCTGTTATTATGACGATGACCTGAAATGAGCCGCTCACTTTGCTGCTCATGACGACCTTTCACATGAGCAGCTGGTGTTTTTTATCGTTATTGTACAGATGTATAGATCATGAAAAAGTACAACTGTCATGTATGTTAAATGTTTAAATGTTTAATAGTAATCCTTTTAACCTTTTTTCATCCACCTTTCATCCATCCACATTCACAGTGTATAAGGAATTGGCTTGGAGCGTTTGCTCACGAATATTTTAGATTTCTCCAACTGTCAACTAACTGGGCTCCGAAATCGCCAGCTCAGATGAGTTTAAGTAATCTCAAACCCCGAACTACATAAACATTTCTGTCTTTTGTCTGGAGCATCCAAAATAGATCTGGTTTATTGATACAGCTGATCATAATACACGTGGTCCAGTGACCCCAGAGAGGTCAACGGTTCCTCGGTACATGGTTAACACGAGCCTTGTTTTTTGCACAATAGTATTTTAAGTGAGATTTATGAATGTAACTCTGTATTATAGAGCTTAATGATAAAGTAATCCCTTGCCCATGTGGTTCTATCAGCTGTTGATGAAAGATGTTTCTTGATGCAGTGCCATCTGAGGAATCAGAGATCATGCCTCTTCAGCTTAGGCCTTTGCCCTTACCCTTCATGCACCAAAATTCCTCCAGATTTCGTAACTGTTTAAGGAAATTGTGCACTGTAGAGGGAGAAATATGAAAATCCCTTCCAACGTGTCCGTCAGGAACATTGTTTTAAAACATTTTACATGAACATTTTTCATGCATTTGACGGAAAAGCTGCCTTCTTTCCTCCCTGAAGGCTCAGCCCACCAAGGATACTGATTTTGCACCAAATTAGGATTAGAATCACCGGTTTAAAATCACATCAGTTTTAAATGTTTACCTCATTATTAGCCTGAAATGTACCCCTCACCATTTCAAGTGGATATGTCTTACTGGCCTGAAATGCAAGAATGGATGAGACTGAGGTGGCCTACAGATTAAGGTACTGTATTCTGGACCAGAAGGTCCAGGGTTCAAATCCCACCACTGCTAAGCTGCCACTGTTGGAACCTTGAGCAAGAACCTTAACCCACAATTGCTTGAATTATAAGATTGCATCAGTTGCGGATATGGGCGTCTGTTAAATTCTCCAAAAAATGTAAAATGTGTAAACAAATGAAATGAAAACATGAAATAAAATGATATAAAATATCTCAGTTTCATTCTGTCTGACATGAAATTAAGGTCAATGAGGAAAATTTAAAATGGACTTTTCATATGTTGGGTAAAACTACACCCACGTTGGTGTAACACCATTGATGGGATGGGTTATTAAAGGTCACATCTACTAATTGGAAGGTTATGAACTCTGGTTCCTTCAGTTTGACGCGGGGCGCAAAATTCTCCGACGTGACGTATAAGGGACTTGATAAATGCTTTACGTCGAGGTCTTAGTGTTAGGCATAATGGTTGTAGGTTTTAATTTGCATTATATAATAGCATAATGGGTTATTAATGGGATTGACAGCCCTGGTTCAATGGCTTGTAGGTTTCCTTTCATTATAGCTGTATCAGACTACATACAAATACATCATCAAAAATTGCTTATGGGATTGCTTTAGAGAGCATAAACGTGTGTGACTTTTCCACAGTCCATAGTTAAAGGATCCATTATGACGTGTGATATAAGTACTTCTTGACAGACTTGACACAGAGTGTGTGTGAATTCATTTAAAACGTCAAGAAACTCACTTTGACCCCTCACATCAGTGGGACCCCCGTCCCTGCTCAGCAGCCCTGGGCCAAATCGGACTGCCTCCGTACCTAAGAAAATAAACGTGGCCTCTAGACATCCCGGTCTGTGTTAGCACTCCAAACATTCAGAGTCATGGACCGTGGACCTGGCCGCACTCTTTAAACACTTGTTAAGGTTACACGTCTTTCCGGCAGTGTCAACAGCTTCCAATCATCCTACAGGGTACAGCACAAAGGCCACGAGGAGAGCGTTGTCGTGTTGTCGTCTGCTATTCGATACGATGAGAACGCTCGAATGCCATGGAACCAAGTCCTAGAGCCCACAGGTGAAAAACGCCAAAGTAGACTCCAGAGACCAGAGATCCTCTTGTATTGCTTTTGATACCTGGGCAGCACTACACAGGCCGAATGGAAACCCAGGGCAAGAAAATGAGCCAAATCTGTTTGAACTCTCTACAGACGGAGGGTGAAAAGCAACGTGATCAGCCACAGCAGCCCCTAAGGCGTCCTCTGGAAAGTCTGCAGAGTTTTCCATTGAAAACGGGGAAGACCACCATCAACGGTGTCGGCCTGCATTACTGTGAGGGCTCGGCAGCGCTCCATACAAGCGTCCCACCGCGAATGAAACTCTGCAGGCTCTCAGGCGTGGAAAGAGTCACTTGTTTTGGAGAGCAGGATGCTAGAGAGCAGTGTGTTTCTGGACTTCCCGGAGCACACCAGATTGCTGGTCCATTGCATCACTGTAAGCCCCATTTTCACTCTCCTTCTGTTTTGCTTTCGTGCCTATGCTTTTGGGGATAGGTTTCCTCAAAGGCCACATGACTCGCTTCTAATGGCAAGGAATCCCTAGTCCAAAATATGACCTAAATATGTACCATAAAATTCAGAAGAACGAGAAAAGCAAGCTAGTGTGTGGATCTTGAACAGGTTCCATACGCTAAAGCATAGCTTCCCGGGAGCTCAACGAAGACTTTGTGGCTGCTAGAGAGGCGAGAGCTTGAGGGAGGTGTTCTTCAACTTAAATAAACAACACGTAAATTGACTTTGCGTCTGTTTTTCAGGGCTCTAATGATGTTTTTCGCCTTTCCTGGCAGAGGATAGTCAATCACCCTGCGATAATAAGGTGCTCCTATCCACCCTCCAGCCCCCAGCCAATCGTAGCAGTAATGAGTGAAATCATTGTAGAAGAACAGACGTGCTGAACTTAATAGAGGAAATCATTTAGACATTACAGTCATTTTAATGTACTTATGTCTGCTTAAAATCACACAGCTCGCTGCTACAAGTCACACAACATTAAAGCAGGCAGCAGAAGCTTTTCATAACCTGCCAGTACAGGTGACTGTGAAAGATGAGCTTGTCACTTTTCACCGACGCTAAATGCAGGGGAATGTACTTGACCCAACTCAATGGAGGCTTAATCTCTTAACTGCTTTCTTCCCTTTGAAGACTGCTGAGCCCTCTCAGACTGGATTTATGTCAGCTCTTAAAGTACACCTGAACAAGTAACTTTAAGCCTGTGTTAAACTAAATTGTTTTTTTTATTACTCTGGATTGCTCAAAGCTGCCAAAACCTTGCCTGGCAATCCCAGTATATAGGGTATATGGCAAAAAGGACCACAATGGTCTCGGAAATCGATTGTTGAAAATGTTTAATATCTCTTGTGGTTCAAAAGTTGTTCACAGGAAATGGAACAGAAAATGGAAGTGACATATTCTGATGTCCGAGAGAACGCATCTGCCGTATGATAGCAACAGACTTCAACAGCCGACACTCAGAAAGATCAACAATTGCACACCGGGACTGTGGACAAACCACGTACTGATCGTCTGGAGGACCAAAAACCAAAAAACCTCAACAACGGTTTTGGCAACCTTTCACAAAATCAGCACGGGACATGTCCTGAGACTTTTGACTCACTACAGACTGGCAGCTCAGACAGATATGAACACACTGAGCTAAGCCTCTGGCCTTATGTGATGTCATGAACCTTTAAGACCTTAATCTTAGGATGAGAATAAGGACAGAGGCTTCATAATCAAAATGACTTTACGTTCTTGACTGTGGCCATTCATTTTCCCTCTAACCTTATTTAACCACTATTCAGTTGCACGAATGTGCCATTGTTTTGTGTGGGGTTTTTTTTTTGCGCTGTAAGTTTTATGCAAGACCGTCACAATCCAAGCGGTCCTGACAAATGGGCCTGCCAGTTTTCAGCCAGTTCCTTGAGTCATCAAAAACGCTGTATCTCTTAGTGAGCACACCACGCTAGTCACCTCTCCACGTCTACACCCGTCCTTAACGCTTCTTCAGCGTTTGCTTTATTTGTCAATGGGGGACGGTAAAAGAAAGCAATTAGGTGTCTACATTAGCTTACTCACTGTCCAATTTGGGAATTGTTTCACCACAACCTTTGCTGATAATAAAGTGGGAGCCAATCAAAGCAAACAGCCCAGCGGATCTTTACAGTATAATTGGAATGCGTGTAATCATTAACCTTGGTGCAAGCAGAGGAGTTAATGAATCAAATCAATACTTCTCTCCTCTGATCCATAATTATTTGAAAAGAGATGAAAAATTAAACAGACCCGGCCTATGAGGTTATCACGCCGTGCAATTAGCTCGCCCGGAGGGGGATTGTGTTACCTAGATACCGTTGCGGAAGTGTAATTTCTCTTTCAGACTCCAGTATTTTAATGAAGAGCACAATTACCTAAATAGGTCAGCAGAAGACACGCAGACACGTTTCATCCTTACCTGGCACACAGAGTAGAGTTGGGGGGGCGGCTGGTGTGATAGAGACGAGACGAAGAAAAGGCTTCTTTAGTATAGTGCTAACACCCCCCACTGTACTTGCAATCTGAGATTCTCATTAGCTTTGTTTTTTTAGACATTGTGTGTGTGTGTTTGTGTGTGTGGGGGGGGGGGGGTTTGAATTATGCGGTAAGAGCTGGGTGAAAAAAAAAAACAATGTTTTTTTGCATTAATTTTTCTTGTTCTTGAGAAATACTATTAACAAATAAGACAGATTAAGTCTGCCGGTATAGTTCGATTTTTCGGTCATTTAATATTTTGTGAGCAACAGGATTCGATTTTTCATTTCTTTTTGCAGCAAATATTGGTATATACCGTGTATAACATACTGCCCACGATTTGACCGAAGAATTTGATCGATGAAACTCGGATTCATCACTCCATAATCTTCATTTGAAATCGATTCTTTTATTGTACAGGAACTCCCTGATTTATAAAGGTAAAAGTATCATGAACCAGTAAGTTTAATCTTATTTATGCCAGGGATCGCCAACACGCCGCCCGCTGTGACCACGTGAGGACAGGGCATTTTTTTTAAAATTGTTTTATGTAATTGTATTGTTTTACTTATTTTTATTCAATAACATTTGCATCAGTGTAAGACAAGCTAGCAGGTGCAGCTACGATGATAAGCTAGATGGGATTATTATTTTTTTTTTTTTAGAAAAACATGGCAGAACAGTAAAACAGTTTTAACAAGGATTGGGAAGAAGAGACCAGTGGAAAAAAGGTACGATTTAATTAATTGGGACATGAATTTGAAGTGATCATTTGAAAATAAATAAATAAACATATTCACAAAAAATTATCAGAAATCTTAATAATTAGTTTTAACTGACCTTTTGATAAGCTAACAGATTGGGATTGACAGAAATAAATAATGTTGCATGTTTAAATATATCTTATCATGTGTTGTTAATGTTGGTTTTACAAATATTGATGATGATGATGATGATGATGATTATTATTACAGTTAAAGAGTGCATCTTTGTTTTACAGAAATCGATTTGTATTGAATACGTAGCCCTTCGTATTACTCATAGTACTTTTAAAGTAGCTCTCGGTTTCAGAAAGATGATCTATACTGTATCATAGCACAGCCTCTTACATGTTAACACTTACATGGTCCTGCGGTTACCCCAAACTATTAACACAGAGCATTTTGTTTTATAATAAAGTGCTCATGTAATTTAGTGATTAATGGACTGATGTGATAAGTGACAAGTAAAAGCAAGACATAAAACTATAAACCATTTTAGGACTCATGGAGACTTAATTGCACTAAGAATACAGTTATGTAGATGTAAAAATATATTTTAGAAAAAACACAATGAACACGTGACAGATCTGCACGATGTGCCCTGTATTATGAATAGACTTTCAGCTCAAAGTGAAGAGCAAACGATGACAACCAAGCCAATTTTTTCTGCTCAAAATTAGCCGAGAACAGAACTGGACGAGTTCCGAGGTTGTCGAGAACCAAGGTGCCTCTGTATTTAAGGGGTTTCCGTGGAAAGATTGTGAAAACATCGGTATCATAGTTTTAACACGAGAGCCCAAACTTTTGTGCGATCCCCTCCTTTTCTGCACTACTCTATAGAGATTCTGTCACTGTCTCCATCCGGGATCCTCCCCACTGTTAATCTTCCTCATCCTCTGTCGCGCCTCTGCAGTAGAAAGTGGCGTGAGTGAAGGATTGTCTCCGTTCTGTAGCATGACCCCTGCTGTTTGCTGTAAGGCCTGTCTCTGTGCTACAGATAAGATCAGGGATGACTGGCACTCGGGACAAACACACGACAAAAGGCAGTGCTGGTCAGCAGCTGGAAAGCGTTGATGTAGACACGTGCACATGCGCGCGCGCGCACACACACACACACACACACACACACATACACAAACACGCACGCACACACACAGAACGCTCTAAACTAGGTCAGACAGGGGTATCACCCAGACTGGCAGTTTCATCAAATGTGACGCCTCTCCGTCACATACTGTCATTACGTTGCCCAAACACTGTCAAAGTCAATAGATCCAGCAGCTGCAGGTCATTACGGCTTCTCTGGCTGCTTCTTCATGTCACCAGATGTGAAGTTACACACACTAATAAAGAATTGTTCCACAGTGTAACAGCAACAGTATCATCGTCCGGAAAGGTGCCAGCGTTTTTGCACACAAGATGTTTTGGGATTTGTGCTTTAAAAGCTGGCCGTTTGTCCAGGATAGCGAACAATATTGTACGTAGTGTGTATCCTTCCTATGCAATCTACACAAATACCATGGCAACCGCATGAATAACCATATGGGGTTTTCACCTGCCTGCTTTACTTAGCTGGTGTAGTTTAGTTCAGGATCATTTTTGTTTGACGGCTGACTGAAATGTTTTTTTTTTCATAATATTAAATTAAACAAAAATGGATAGAAGGAATGTTGTTCTTTACATTCAGGTGACTTTATGTGGTAATTCTGATTACGTTTAAGAGAAGAAGGAAAACAGACATCGTCACCCTTATTTGCTTCCAAAGTTTATGTTAGTTTGATTAAGACTGTATGTCCATCCGTCCATCCATCCATTATAAAACACGGGGTCCCAGGAAAGCCGGTGCCCACCCGGCAACTCTGGCCCCAGTCCATCATAGGGCACACACACACACAGTAACATATTAAGGGCCACCTTTAGAGACACCAATTAACCTAACACACTTGTCTTTGGACTGTGGAAGGAAGCTGGAGTACCTGGAGTAAACCCACGCAGACACAGGGAGGAAATGCAGACTCCACACATTCATTATTTATTCATGATCAAGATTTATGAATGTATCATGTATAATGAAAGATAATACATGTAAAGGGAATTTCAAACTATTTCCATTTTTTATTCTTGTACGAACAAAAAAATCAGACAGCAGCTTTGACTGCAGCATTACTAATTAAAACCGAGCAGCACTCATTAAACCAAATAGTCTCGCTTAGTGTGATTTTCCTCCATACTTCTGAAGGGTATATAAAATAATATTAGGAATGTAGCATTGCATGTGCATGTGCTATGTATTTAAATGTCCACATATTAATAAGAACAAGGCCTAACTAATAATGCTGTTTTTTTCTATTTTGTGAACCAGCTTTTCATTTGACTGATCGGCACACCAGCTCTCGCTAGCACCGCACACCGCTACGTTAGCTCCAGCGGCTTTGTTCTCCTCCTCGTTCACGTTTTTCCTCAAGCAATCCTTTCAATTCTGCATGTGATTCATCTCTGTTCTTTTTCTTTCTCTGTTTCGGAGCTCCTTCCTGCTGCTTGTGCTCAAAACTTCATTGGCTATCTTGTATTTACTCACACAGTTTCAGCTAGCAATCTACAGGCTAAATATACTCATAGTCTGTGACTGAAAAGCAGTGGTATGTTTGAAGCTATATTAAAGCTAATCTTATTCTTATTATCAACATACATACGATGTCTAATGTGTTTCTTATGTAGCACACTAGCTACTGGTTATAATATATAACTGATCTTCTCAAGCAGTATAGCCCATTCTGAGTATTATTTTGGCTAATAGGTAGCATTTTACCTTTAACCCATAATAGTCGTATAGTCTGTTTGAGCTACAATATAAATATATAATATCAATACAAAAATTCCACTGAAAACACGAGCAGAACACTGCC
This sequence comes from Parotocinclus haroldoi, assembly GCA_034779995.1. Classification (NCBI taxonomy): domain Eukaryota; kingdom Metazoa; phylum Chordata; class Actinopteri; order Siluriformes; family Loricariidae; genus Parotocinclus; species Parotocinclus haroldoi. Next base: position 32,036 of record JAUZST010019418.1, read on the forward strand.
ATCTACATATAATTTAATTATGATTTGTGTATGATTAATTATAACTCAATTATAATTTAATCACAAATAATGTCATTTATGAACCTGTCTAGAGGAAAGAGGATGATACTTTTGTTGGACTGAAGCCAAAACACAGAAACAGAGGCTCAACGGGTGAATATGAACCACTTTATATAGGTATATGTTTCGAAAAACTATATAGATAGTGAGGGGACAAACAAGGCAGTACTAATTACAATAGGACCGGTAAATACACAGTGCTTATGAACACCGTTTTTAGCTTGTTACAAATAAGTAGTGAAAGTAATACACACAAACATGAGAAGCTTACGCGAAAAAGTTAGGGCACTCTCTAGTGAGCTAACGAGCAAGAAAGAGCATGAATGGTAAGGCACTGAGCTTTCCAACAAATACAGACACCTGATGTTAAATTCTCTTAATACTTAGGAATCCAAGGAAATTATTACATTTTGATTAAAAAAAAAGAAAATTACCCCGGTCTGTTTACAGTTCTTGTGCGCTTGGTCTCTTCATATCTCTGTGACAATAATTCGAACAGATGTGGTGGCCTAGTGGGTAAGACACTGGACACAGACACAGAAGGTCCAGGGTTCAAATCCCACCTCTGCTAAGCTACCACAGATGGGTCTCTTAACCCACAATTGCTTGGATTGTAAGACTGCATGAACTGGAAGTCGCTCTGGATAAGGGTGTTTGATAAATAATGTAAATGTAAATGGAAGTGTCAGGCGGGCGGCACGGGGGCTCGGTGGGGCGGCACCGCTGCCTCACAACAAGAAGGTCCCGGGTCCAATCCCAGGGTGGAGCGGCTTGGGTTCTTTCTGCGTGGAGTCCTCTCCGTGTCTGCGTGGGTTTACTCCAGGTACTCCGGTTTCCTCCCACAGTCCAAAGACATGCGTGTTAGGTT
>JAUZST010019428.1:0-32959 GCA_034779995.1 Parotocinclus haroldoi
AGGCTGAAAGGTAAACATTGAGTTAATAAGGCACCATGCCCATTCTCCATTTAGAATGTCAATACTTCTTGTGAGAGGTTCTGTTGATGTAAACAGGCATATACACCCACTGGGAATGAGATAGGCGGATGGAGAAAGCATGTCAGTGTCACTATATTAATTATATACAGTACATAAGGATCCCATGATCATAATCTGAGTGTTCAAGAATGAAGTATACTGGGGGTTTGACTCTGCAAACACTACAATCAGTCCCATACTTGTCCCATTTACTTGTCAGTATTAAATCAGCACCGCCAGTGTTAAATTAACAATGTAAGAGTTAATTAAATACCGATAGAAATGATTAGTAGTCCCATGACTCATAAAAAGTTAAAATATAGCATGACATATCAAGCATGGGAATCCAAGCAGTTCAGGATCAAGAGGTTTTGCTCCAAGTCACTGAATTGCAGTGAGGCACTTTACCTTCTGGTCTAGTCCCATAATCTCTGAGCCACTGCTGTCCTTCTCTAGTCATGTGACATTTTTTCAAAATTAGAAAGCTTCTCACATCTACCATATCAGCCTTGTTGATGATAGTTTCCATGCAGCATCTCTTAGCAATGATTAATTGTGCAATTACATTAAATTTCATAATACTGAGGGTGACAGGGAAACTTGAGCTGTTCTACATCTGTCAAAAATCTCTATAATTGATTATTTTCAAGTGTATACCCATTGTTATATACAGAATTATCAAACACCAGCAAATTTATATGTGATATACTGTACATGCATATACATACATATGTTACTTAAGGCCAAGAAGCAGAGACAAACTTGGGAATAAATGTTCACTAGCTTTTAGTAAAAAGCAATAAAGGTAGCACAGGGACATAACTGAAACATAGTCTGTGTTTGGACTAGAGTTTGTTGCTCAAGGACGCTGACAATTGGCAAGAAGTACTAAAGGGGTTGAGCAGAGAGAAGAGTCTGTAGAGGTAAGTGTGGTCATTACTGTGAAAGGCAGTACAAGAAATACTCAAGAGACATATAATGCACTCTGAGTTAGTGCTAGCAGATCAGTGCATTTGGGTATATAGTCAAGTTCAAAACAACCTGCTGTAATTCAATCTGAGCATCAGAATGGGAAGGAAAGTTGATTTAAGTTACTTTCAATGCGACACGGACAAGTATACTGCTCACAAAAATTAGGGAATACTTCAAAATGAAATATCCCATAAGGAAATATCCCCTCATTTTTGTCAGCCGTGTATTACTTCTGAAAAGCACCATGCCACAAAGCTCAAATCATGACAGTGAATCCAAGAAACAATGAGCAAAAGGGTGTCAGACATATATATAAAACATTATTTTATTATGTTTTATTGTTTGATCAAGGCTAACCTGTGCCTGACTGTGCATGCATGAGATGTTTTCTTTCATGCAGATATATTTGGGAACCTCCCTTCATGAATCATTGCACAGACAAATGAGTCAGTATTCATTTTGCTTTCTTGCTTATGCTCTCTCCTTTTTTCTCATCTAATCTTGCTCCCTTTTGGCTATCTCGTTCTCCTCTGTTCTCATTTCCTGGTTCTTTCTCTCAGGCTTTGTCTTTGTTTTTCCAGTCTTTTGTTTCATTTTTCTTTCTTATCTCACAGGAAATCCACCAGATCATAATGAACTACTGCTATTATATTGTTATCCCACATTTTTTCGTCAATATTTTGTGTAGTTCAGTTTTTCATCACTTTCTGTTAAGCTGCCTGATACACAACAGTGTCAAATGAGGAAGACTGTCCTTCTAATTGGTGGATTTTAATATTTCAGCCAAACACATTTCCCAGGTACATAAAGTCCAACACTGGCAGTATAATGGGTCATGCTGTAGAGACATTCTGAACAGCCCTTTCCAAACATGCATATAGTTTATCATGCATACTTTCAAACAGATGTATAAGTCAACTTTAATTGCCATGGAAAACATCTAATAACTAGAATGTGATAGTCCATATTCCTGTGCAGAATAGGACTAGCTGAGAGTGAAGTCCTATCCAGAGTGACTTACAAAAGTGCTTTAAGACAGTAACATAAGTAACATCAGTAACATAATCCATTTCTAATCAGGCATCAAAACAAGAATACACTTCTAAAACTGTAAAGGTTGTGTGTGTGTTTTTTTTTTAAGAGAGAGAAATACAAGGGTGGGGACTCTTGAATGATAGATACTACTCTCAAAATGTATTCACACATTTATTTTACATAGTTTGGTATGGTTTATTTCTATGTGATAAAAAAAATTACAATTTAATATTTGGTATTAATATAATTAATATTTATAGTACTTAATACACATTTTCTTTCATTTCATTCACATTTCACACACAAACATTTACTATTATTTTTTTATTTACTATTAACTATGATTTAATTACACACAAATGGGCTAAAAAATTCTTAGCCAGATTCTCAAATGCCTTGTAAAATACCAAATTTGTTAGTAGAAAGTGTGTATGTTAACAAATAAATCGTGTGCACGTTCAATTACAATTAGCATACAATTGCCAGCCATGGCTATAAATAACGAATAATGAGTTATTCCTGCCATAAAGGAAAAAGTTTGGAGTGAGGAAAAACAGCAAAGAAATTCCAAAATATCTCAGTAAAGAATCCACAGTGGTATTTCTGGTCCTATAACGTGACTTGGCAGCAAACTGTGCTTCTACAGTAAATGGTAAGGGAAACTCATAAAATGGACAACGAGTGTAGAAACAAGGAGGTGGTCATAATGTTATGCCTGATTGTGTGTATATAGGCTAGAATTTTGGTTTGTTTCGTTTAACAAAAATTTTTGGCGCCCAAAGGTTTTGTAAGACTATTTTATAGTTGTATCCTGATTTATGAAAGTCAACACACTTATGTTTCATTTGATAAACTATTTTCTCCCCTTTGTTTGTTTATTTGTTTATTATGTTGCTAGACACAATGTTACATCCAAACACACGATTACATTGAAACAAGTTATATATACATCCTCCAATTCAGTCAATCAATTAACCTAATGCATGTTGGGAGGAAACTTGAGTATCCAGAATAAACCTATATGGACATGCAGACTTCACACAGAAAGAATATGCTTTTTTGTGTCTGTGTGTCTGTGTGAAGTGAGTTATTTTGACCAAATGTCCCTACAAGGATATCAAGATTTGACATATTTTACTGGGTGGGTACATTTTGCTGGTCCTCAAGAGGCACAAACTTACTTCCTTACTGACTGACTTTCCTTATTTCATACTTTTCTTCCTTCCCCCATACCTTCTTTCCTTCTCCCATTTCTGTTTCTGACCACAACAATAGAACATTTTTTTATGTGATGGAGCACTGCCCATGAGGAAAATAGCTTTATTTGATAAAAACTGTAATTTTATATTCAAAAACACCAAGAGTGTCAAAATATTTGCTTTAGGTTACTGAGGTTAGGGGTTGGTTGTAAGCATTAAATAGCAGAATTTAGTTAATTTATTAAATTGATTCATTAAGCATTAATTATCTACTATTAATCAGCTGATATTTTTGTTATTCAAAGGTCCTCACAATGAGACAAACTGTGTGTGTGTGTGTGTGTGTGTGCACAAGTGTGTGTGTGTTCTATACTGTACTTTGTTGCATGCAGGTGATAATGTGGTATCAGTCAATTCTACATGCTGTCATTTCTGTGTGAACTGGAGCCAACCATCAATCATTCATCTGTCGCTTTTACCCTGTGGTAATATCCATCTTTCCATTGTTCACACTGCTTACTGTCTTGACAACTCCTAGCAATGTTATATTTATTTTTATTAACACTGACACTGCTCATGTAGACAAGATTTTAAATGCATTACATTTATGTTTGTGACAAAATGTTACTGAATGTTGTTTGTGAAAGTCAAAGGTTTTGATATCATTTATGACTTGTAGCAGTTGTCACAAAGTGCTTCATACACACACACACACAAATACACACACACAAACACAAAATAATGTACAGTACAGACATTACAAAAAGCTATAACATTTGTAAGGCATATGAAAAATAAAATGTTCACAACCCATAAATAGGTTAAGGGACACAAATACATGCTATACTGATTATATAGCAGTACCTCAATATGCATTGCAATAAGAATGTCCACATATGCTAAGAAGGGGCAGTCTGTAAATGGCACAAACATCTTGTAGACACAATAATGAACAAAATTCTGAAATATTCTGTCCAGACATGGCTGAAAACAGCAGGTAATGATTACAAGGAACTGAATCTACTACTGCATTTGTACAAGCCTACATTTATCTTTAACTCTAACTTTAACAGGTGGTTATAAATGCAGTGAAAAGGACACTGCAACATTCCAAAAACACACCAAAAATAAACTGCGAAGCATGATGCAGAGAGAATTGTGGTTTCAATAAACCTTTGAGAATAATGTCTTATGAAGTAAAGACAGAAAACACCATGACACACCTAAATAATGCCCTAATGATTTAAAGTTTTTAAAATGACCACTTAACATACTGGAGATGCTTTGGCATAACTGAAAAAATATGCATGACACTCCAGTTGCTGGTTATTCATCTAGATACATTTTTAACTGTCATGTTATAAATGAATTTGGCTAAACTGCTTCTGTGGTTCATAGCTAAGAGCAAGCTGCTGGAAAGAGCAGTTCCCGAGGATCCAGGTTCAAACCTTAATGTGGGCTCACAACATGATTGTGTGTTATGATGCCCTGTGATATACTTTTCACTTTCCAATGCATTCTGGGCTAGGCTTTGTGCACTCAGGTCTCCGATGTGGAATAAAAATGAGAATGTGCACTTTTTATGTGGTATCACAAATGTGTATGTCTGGATAAAGATTTATAAGGTGTAGCTGGACTGTACCATGTTTAGATGTCAGTGTATGACACATCTTTGCTCAGCTCAAATGGGAGAATGTGCCATTCTCAAATAATACCTAGGGGTTGTTCTTAAGACTCCAGAGAGTGGACCTACCTTTTACGCTCCATTACTCTTCCCTTAGGGGGTTTCATCTCTTTCTATTTGTGCTCTCTCAATTTTTCTTCCTTACAGTTCACCAGCTCATGGTGCAGATTTTTAAGCTGCTGAATGATCACATAAGAGTGAGATAGACGCTTATGAAGCCATCTGCAGCAGCATATGCAATTTATTTATATTCAGTGCTTGTATTCTTAAAAGCACCAAACCATGAACCAAGAATATCTGTAAGACACATGCTTGCAGCCCTATTGCTAGGTTTCATCTCTGTTCATTCACTAATTACTTGTCTTTTTTACTTATGTGAAATGATTCCAAATTCTCTAAACTAAATCAGATGTGAGTGCTTTCATATGTGGGTGGAATTGTAAAATAGGCCAGCTGTTTTCACATTGCCCATTTAATAGAACAGCTTTTGTCTTGAAAGCAAAAAGACAGCCAAAATAGGAACCATTGTGCCTAATTCTGACACCAAAGAAGAGATGGGGTTAAGTCTCAATGTCTACAAAGCAGCACAGAAAATACTTTTTTAAGACAAACTCTGATTGGACATTGTTAATGGACATGTCAAATGTGGACATTATTGATTAAATAATAATTTTTGTTAACATGTGCACAATGAACCATTAGCATTTCTGTAAGGCCTCAGCATTAATTGTCTTGTTAATGAGCCATTAACTAAACATTTATGGTAAGTACTAATCAGTCCTGCATGTCAGCTTGGGCAAATCTTTGCTAATTTCATCATACATACTCTAGGATATTCGTGGGTTTCCTCACATGTCCTTCCACAACATTTCTAGTGGATTAGGTTCAGGACTTTAGTTGAGATGATCTCTGTTGGTTGACCACTCATGGAGAGGAGAGCAATGGACTTGAATTTATTTCATTTGTGGGAAGATTGTGCAGTTCTAACCCTTTAGACCTGGTTTTGTAAATGTTTTTAGCCTTGTCAGCTGAGGTCCTCTGAAATTTATTTTGTTCATGCAACGTTGTGAATATCAGGCTTTGATAAATTTCTGAATGTCATCCCATTGATTGAAAACACCTGACTCGAATTTCACCTTTAAATTAAGGTCCACATAATTTTCACATACTTTTACCACAATATTTGATAATTTTCCCCAATAATTGAATGGCCAGGTATAATATTTTTCTATTTCTATCATTTAGGAGTTCTGAGAGAATAGAAAATGAGACAGTGACACGGGACAGTGTGTAATGCAGTATGGGTAGTGCTATTGGAACATTTACAAAACTATACCAGACAAAGACTGTTGAATCCTGAAGTGTCTAATAATGCAGTTGAAGTCTCCGGGCTGTAATCTATGCTGCATCTTAATGATAACCTTTAGCAGCATTTCCTCCTCACAACATTTATTTTCTGCTCACTGGAATTTGTTTCAGTTACCCTAACATTCTATTTATATAAACTCAGAAGAATGGAATAAGTTCACCATGTCTGTCTGACATCTTTGCTAGTGCCTCAGCAAGCTATAGACATCACAGATGCTTGTACAAAACTTCCATTACTCTTCTAATATTAAACTAAAATCCAGTAGGATTGAGTTAGCAAAAATACATTAAATCAAAGTGAATGGAAAAACTGTCAAAAAAAAATCTGTCATGTGTCTACATGACTACTCCAGCACTGCTTATGTAGTTTGCATGTTCTTTCCATGTCCACAGCTTCCTACAGCTACAGTGGGGCAAAAAAGTATTTAATCAGCCACTGATTGTGCAAGTTGTCCTACTTGAGAAAGGTCTGCAATTCTCATTATAGGTACACTTCAAATATGAGAGACAAAACAAGAAAAAAATCCAGGAAATCACATTGTAGGATTTAAAATAATTTAATTCTAAATTATGGTGGAAAATAAATATTTGGTCAATAACAAAAGTTCATTTCAATACTTTGTAACATAACCTTTGTTGGCAAACGTTTCCAGTAAGTCTTCACCAGGCTTGCACACACCGTAGCTGGTATTTTGGACCATTGTTCCATGCAGATCTCGTCTAGAGCAGTGATGTTTTGAGGCTGTTGCTGGGCAACATGGACTTTCAACTCCCCTCATAAAATTTCTATAGACTTGAGGTCTGGAGACTGGCTGGCCACTTCAGGACCTTGAAATGCTTTTTACGGAGCCACTCCTTTATTGCGCGTGTGTTGTGTTTGGGATCATTGTCATACTGGAAGATTCAGCAAAGTTCCATCTTTAATGCTCTCACTGATGGAAGGATTGTTTTGGCTTAAAATCTCATGATACACATGGTCCCGGTCATTCTCATGAATCCTGTCCCCATTGCAGAAAAACAACCCAAAACATGATGTTTCCACCCCCATACTTCACAGTAGATATGGTATTCTTGGGATGCAACTCAGCATTATTCTTCCTCTAAACACGACAAGTTGAAGTTTTACCAAAAACTTCTATTTTGCTTTCATCTGACCACATGATATTCTCCAAATCCGCATCTGTATGACCCATTTTCTCCCTGGCAAGCGCCAAACGAGCCTGGACATGTACTGGCTTTTGCAGGGGGACACGCCTGGCACTGCAGATTTTGAGTCACTCTCTGTGTAGTGTGTTTCTGATGGTAGCCTTTGTTACTTTGGTCCCAGCTCTCTGCAGGTCATTCATCAGGTCCCTCCGTGTAGTTTTGAGATTTTTGCTCACTGTTCTCATGATCATTTTGACCCCATGGGATGAGATCTTGCGTAGGGCTCCAGATCTAGGGATATTATCAATGGTTTTGTATGTCTTCCATTTTCCCATAATTGCTCCTACAGCTGATTTGTTCACACCAACCTGCTTGCCTATTGTATATTCAATCTTCCAAGCCTGGTGCAGGTCTACTATTTTCTTTCTGGTCTCCTTTAACAGCTTTGGTCTTGGCCATGGTTGCATTTGGAGTCTGACTGTTTGAAACTGTGGACAGGTGCCTTTTATACAGATAACGATGTCAAACAGCTGCCATTAATACAGGTAACTGTTAGGGAACCTACCGTGCGCCGCCGAGCTGCTCGTCGCGGCCATCGCCGTCCGCCATTACAGAATGATCCGTAGAGCGTCTTTTATTCCCATCCAGCTAACGACGTGACAACCCCCACCTGGAACTCCCTCTATATAAGGATCGGTTCCAGTCCTGTCCTTTGCCACGTGGTTTTGGACCTTGGCGTTAATTCGCTCGCGCAGTTTACGCATGTGCATCGCGTGCCCAACCCGTTGCACCGTTCGCCCCCGAATTCGCGTTTTCCCCAAAGCGCTAGACAGTTACATCCCGGGGCGTTTATAGCCGACGGACGCTTAGGAGTGGAAGCTCCGAGGTATCGTTACTGTTCAGGGACATACTCAGGGCTTCACCCCGCTCCGCGGCTCAGCTCGGCCCGGCGCGCCACCGAGCCTCCCTCCCGTCAGCTGCGTGGCTCCGTTTGGGACGCGCCCTGACTTCTCTTTTTCGTGCTTGCTGCACGCTTGAGCTCACGCTCGCCCTCTGGCGGATCGGATCGCTCCTTGGCCGATTCGCTCCCTTCCCAGCTGGTGGCTTTTCCCTCATTTGGGAGACAACCCAGCTGCGCCTTTCCCCTTTATTTTCTGTTTTTCGGGGAGCCTTTTGTGTTATCCCGCGTTACTCAACGTCGTTCTTTCCTCCTGCCCTGCACCCTTGGGGTCCTACCCCCCATTTCATAACAGTAACGAGTGGAGGCCAGAAGGGCTATATATATATATATAAGAAAGAAAGAAATGCTTTCAATCAGAAGACTTTTCAATAGGAAGACTGCTAATTAAAAACTGCAGTTTAAAACTGCAGACTTCTGTATTTTGAAGTTATATAAGCAGGGTGAAAACTGTCTGACTGTCTGTAGCATTCAGTGCCTTATGATGTGCAGCAAATTTAACTTAATTAAAAAGTTACATTTGTTTTTGTTGAATGTGTCATTCAACACTTGAATATTTTGTTGATGAGCGTAGCATGAAAATCTTATCATGCATATTTTGTGGTTAAACTGGGTGACCAGGTCAAATCATAAAGTGTGCAGCTTGAATGCGTGTGTTGAATTCCCTAGATAGTGAACTAAAGAACAGTGAAAAAGTCTCAGTTTTAGAGTTTCAATGTTGTGGCGATAGCCTTAGAACCATATTTATCATTGCTACTTTGCATGGTAGTTATTACAGGCATGAACACAAAGACAAAATATTCCCAAATCTCCCTCTCAGCCATAAGATCACTGCAACATGCTCACTGCCATAAACTTCTGTCATCCCAATTCTTCGAAAGACTCTGACAATGAAGATTTTGTGGCTTCAGAAATTCATGCTAGAAAGTGCCAACCAGTCACTCAAGATGATTTGAATGACCTGGTACGAGATCTTGTTCTGCCAAAGTCATCAGCTGTGTTACTTCAAAGGAGTAAAAAATCTTATGAAAAATGTCTATATGGACATGGAGCTTGTGTTGCTCCCCCCATTGCCTATAAAACTGGGACTCATGAAACAGGTTGTTAGGGCTTGGCTCAATGTAATGAGTGCTTCAAGTACATGTGTACCAAACTTGTGATATTCCACATGAAAAGTTGAAAGCTGGCATATTTGATGACCTGCAAATCAGGCCTCTAACCCTAAGTCCAATAATCCCGTAATAGCAAGACGACAAGGAAAAAAGAATGCTTGGTCTGCTTTTTTATGTGATTACACTTTTTCTTGGCAACTTTAAGGCGATAAATTATAAACTTTTAGTTCAAATTTTTTTTGATTGCTTTTCAAAGACTGAAAGCAAACATAACTGTCAAATTGAATTTCATTGATAGCCACTTGAACTTCTTCCTCTCAAATATTGGAGATTTGATTGAAGAACAAGAAAGCCTTCACCAAGCCATCCAGACTGTGAAACAGAGATATCAAGGCAGATGGAAAAGAAACATGATGGAATACTACTGCTGGTGTTTACAACATGGCATGAATATAAATATGTTAGAGCATCCAAAAAGATATCATTTCTCCATAACAATTCAAATTTACATGACTATTGCTCTCATGGTTTGACAAATGTATTTTTCAAATGTAGACCATGGTGTATTTATTCATAAACTTTTATTTTAAATAATAATATTTACTTACCCATTGTAATCTGCCATTGCTACTATTCTAGAATATTTTTAAACAAACAGCTATAGTCTGTAATGAAATGTAATGTAACATGCATATGGAAAAGATAGACCTATACACATAAAAGACAGATACACTGTGTTCATGTGGGATGGATGAGTGTTAAAATATACTTTTAATTAATCAGGATGAATAACATACAGTTTTTCCTGTATGACGCTGTTGATGATGATTATATTATGATGATTATATTGCTATAATGGTAACAGAACTAATTTGTCCAGTTAGCGAGATATTGCTTCCATTTAATGAGTTAAAATGAGAGAGAGAGAGAGTGAGAGAGAGCAAAAGGATATATACAGGAAGATAAAAAAGAATGTTCAAAGTGACAGGCTGTAATTACATGGACCGCTGCCAGTGTTCCCACTGCTCCTTCACTCAGCTCTCTCTCTCTCTCTTTCTCTCTCAAACCTTCACTTGCTTTCTCTCTCTGTCCCTTTCTCTCCTTGTTCTGTTTGCTCTCCCTCCTCTTTGCTGTCTCTTTGCTGTGCTAGTAGGAATGTAATCCTATTATACACGACCAGAATGCCTGACATGTGCGCTGATGAGATACCAAAACTAAACCCTGCAGATAAAATTCATTGTGTTAGCTTTGAGCCTACTCAAGCCTACAAATAATGTAAACCTGCATCTAGATAGACAGTATCCATCCACAGGTTCTGAAATTATTGGGTCATGACTAGTGATATGGTGGCATGGTAACTCAGTGAGTAACACTGTTGCCACACAGCGAGAAAATCCTGAGTTCAATCCCAAGTGGAGAGGTCCGGGTATTTTCTGTGTCTTCATGTCCTCTGTCCTCTGGGGTACTCTGGTTTCCTGTGATGGATTGGCAGGCTGTCTGGGGTTGTTCCTGCCTTGTATTTTATGCCATTGATTCTCCTAAAGTCCATATAGTTGAGCATTAACATTTAAACATTGCCATTTTTTGGCACTTAAGTGGAGAGTTTTAATACACTAGCTCAGCACTGCAGCAACCTGTGTTTAAGTCCCAAACGTGCATTCCAGTATAGGCCCCTCATTTGTCTGTGACTGAGGGAGTAATGCCACTGGGTGGAAGTACCCTCCCGCCCTGTAACATCGTCCTCTGCCAGCCCTGCGAAGGACTGGTGTTGCATTTTCTGCACACTTGCACATGCATCTTGTGAGGTGAGACTTCAGACTCATTTGACGTTGATCAGGTCAACTCACTCACTTACCATACCGCTTAATTAAGCCCAGTGTTGATACAGAACATGCATCCGAGTCTCGTGAGCTGTAAGGTTGCTAAACACTGCACTGTATAACAATATTTCACTTTGTCAGTTCACTTGTGCCTTTATATTTTGTTATAACTGCATGAGTATGCACTGTAAAGCACTGTCTTGACACAAAATACTTTAATGGCCTTTACATTTTTATTATACATATTCAGTATGCATAGCTATATAGTTATCTTTAGCTATGTTTTCTCCTTTGCTAGTAACATACTGATTAAAGAAAAGCAAACATTAGACATTAGAGGTTGTTACTTAATATAAGTAAGGCAGGTCCACTTAATATACAGAAGCCCTTTCAATATTTTTGTTGTTCTACCATTACATACTGTAGTCTGTAAACTGTTTCTCTACATACTTTGTTAGTCCCCTTTAGTCTGTTCTCTACTGATCAGGACCACCACTGAGCACTGTGTGGTTGATCATTCTCAGAACTACAGTAACACTGATGGTGGTGCGATAGTGTGTTGTATTCGTAACCGACGCAGCAGTGCTGCTGGAGTTTATCATTTTGCTATAGTAAAACCCATGCATAGACACTTTTGGGGGCAGGGGAAAAGATCACACTTCTAAATAAATAATATCACTTATAGAAGAACTTTATAGAAGAAGAATCTTTTTTATACCATATGGATTTGTTCACCTTCACTTAATCATCACAGAGATATAACTATGGCCCTACCAAATTAATTGGAAGATGTTCTTAATTTCACCGACAATTAAAAAGTCACAGATTTCTTAAGAAAAGTGATACATTTTATGGCAGTTATTAAATAACCCTTGAAATTCCCAAAGAAAACTATAATTCATGTCATAGCCTACAATAACAGCTGAATGTAAGCCTATGACAGTGCTAGCCTTTAAGTTAAGGCATATGCTTATATTAAGTTTCACACTCCAGGTGGTGTTATGCTAAACTTGTCACCACTACCTGGAGATGCATCCCCTGTTGTGCCCACTGGAAACATTTTGCTCGAAAATGAAGGTAATTTGCTGTTCCGCCAAATTTGTCACCGGTGCCACCAGATACAAGTTCTTCTCATTACCTCCAGTGAAGAGCAAAAGAAGTTACGAAGTCAGGATAACATCACCTGTTTGCAAATTAACCAATTAGCATATGGCAGTAAGTGCTACGTGAGTGAAAAATGTCAAATCGCTAAGCACAAACCTCTATAAACCATTTAAATCCCACTTTAATTTTACAGCATTGTGTCTGTTACACTAAAAAAGGCTCATTTTCATTTTCGCGAATTACGTAGGGCCCTAAATATAGCATATATAGTGGTGCTTAAAAGTTTGTGAACCCTTAGGGCTGTCAATATCTCTTCATATATTTTACCTACATGTCATCAACTTTCCACACAAGACCTAAAAGTAAATAGAGAAAACCTAACTTAAAAAATGCAACAAATTTTATTATGCTTACCTGAAAAAAAAACTTGGAAGGCATTTCAAAACAAGCACCATACTGCTGAGCCACAGCAGTTTGTATCATGCCTTTGGATAGGTATGGTTTGAGTTGCTTTTTGTGTTTGCAAGAAATGGCAAGTTAAGGGGACCAGTTTCATTCTGTTCCACCATGGTTTAGGTCCTGATTTTGTCTATGTCTGAGGTTGCTGGCACCCCTTTCTGATTCATTCTGGGTCAGGGTTGAGTTCCAATTCTCTGTGTCTGGCTGTTTGTGTCTGGAATCAATCAAGGTGACATTGTGCCACTCAGGAAAAAAAATTATAATCCAAACTGCTAAATGTAGACTTCTCTTTTTCAAATTTTAGCCTCGATTTGTTATAAGGTCCAGGTGTCCCTGGATGGGGCACCAGTCCATCACATTGCTTTTGTTTGCGTGAAACATTTGTTGGCAAATTCTAAAGAATTATTAATTATACCCTTTAATACTTCATATAAAAACAGCCTTTTAACCAGCTATATACAATACCACCTCGTATACATTAATTTAATAATATCTATTTATAGTCTCTGCATCAAGAATATTAGTTGATGAATCTTTGTTTAGACATTTGAAACGGTGTGTCCACTGTGATTTATTAGAAAAGTCTTTCAACCCAGTAACTGACTAATGGTGCGGCTGCACCATACAACACCATTGTATCTATGGAGCACAATAACCAACCATGCAAGTAATTTCATTTTGTACCCTAATGATTTAGTAATATTTGGCTTAAATTATAGTGGTAACTGGAGCTCAAGATCAGTTTCTTGATAGAAATAACAATAAAACTGTGTGTGTGCTGCTCGTGCTTTTATGGATTGCCCAGGGAGTGCTATAGACACGTTTGCAGTGTGGCACTGGGCAACAAGCATAAGGTATGCTTAAACAGCATATAGCAGCTGCTGCTCATTCATGTTGACTAGCAATAAGCCTATTCTGGTGAATGTAGTTGACACGGTTATACATACCAGATCTAGCTGTGAACCTCTGGTGGTAAATGAGTGACTTATTTTGAAATTCTGTCAGGCCTGCACATCCCGCAGATCACAGTGCCTCCAACTTAAAATAATCTGTCTTGCTTTGCTGCCACAGGGCATTTTTCACTGGGGCATTATTCTTAAAGACATCAGCACAAGGGTGTACTCTTGCTGTACATGTAAGAACTATAACACAAACACACCTATGAAATACCCATCGTTTTCTGTATTGGGAAGCTCTATAGTGCATATAGTCATTATATAGGGACATAATGACTAGATGTTTCAGTGCGACCTCAACCTCATATACACAAACAAAATGTTTTAGTACCATCATCTACATGCACACATTCACATACACAGCCACACAATGACCATCCCTGAAAAACAATGAGCACATAACTATCTAGAACATTTTAGTAGTCTCTTGGCTCCTCCCAAACTGACATTTGATAGACTCCCAAAAGAGCGCAGCATGTTTCATGCCTTCATGCTAGTACTCCAGATTTCAATAGTAGCGTGATTTATACCACTGCAGCTAACATTTGGCACTGCGCATGATGGTCATAGACGTGTGGTTGCTCAACTGTGGAATCTATCAAGCACTTAAAATGCTTGACAGTGCTGAGGTTGCTTCTTGAGGCATTATAGCACTCTGCATTCCCATTCTGTGAGCTTGTCTGACCTATCATTTCATGGTTGAGCTATTTATCAAAGGAGGTTGGCTGTATGCTTGGCTGTATTGGTTCTGCGCTTGATTTAACGCCCCTGTTATCAGGAGTTCTGACTGAAATAGCCGATTTTGCTATGTGGAGTGGTGTATATTTATAGATACCTTGGCCATTTACTGCTTATCAATCCGGTAGTCTGGTTTATCAACTGCAGCAAACTAAGTGTAAAATATAAAAATGCTTACTTTTTTCATGAAATCAAAGGATAGGCGTTTTTCTCGAATTTAGACTCAAGTCCTTTATCTGTTATGCAAGCAAAGTGCGTAGTGTGCTTGAAGATGCATTTTAGTTGTACAGCTTGGATATTATGCAGTTTTCTTTTGCAAACACAAAGTGCTTGCTTTAGGCCATTAAGGTTAAGGTTAAGTGTGGTTGTCAATAAGAACCTATAGTAATATTATGTCAGTGAGAAGTCAGCACAATAATAGAAAGACAAGCTTTTTTTTTAATAAAAATAAAAACTAAAAGAGCCCCTTTTCCCTTTTGGATACTGAGGTTTCGGTTAGGTGTAGAATAAATAAGCTACAGTAATATTATTTCAATGGAAAGTCACCAAATGTATTGCAATCTACTTCTACTTAAATTAGGTATGTTCTTCAAAAACAGTTTCATGAAAAATCAACAGAGCCATTTCCTTTTTTAATATTTTCCTGGCAATGAAGTAAAACCTTTACACCATTTCTAATACTAGCTTCTTAGCCCTGCATGAGTGCTTGTCATGCAGAGTGCTAATATGAGATGGTACCAGATGCAGATGTGTAATTAGCAACAGCCTTAGTAAATTGGACATTAATTTCTGAAGTGTTGGAATAACTAATTGTGGCCCCACTATGGCATGATTTATCTTCTCACATTTATTTCTGCAGTCCTCAGTGTATTTAGTGTACAATATTACAGCATGTGTGCTCTGCCATTTTGCCTGTTATATCTAGGTCGAATGAAACTCATAAAACATTTACACCTTTCAGGAAGTGAGGGCCATTGAAGTTCATCAGTGGTCATTAAAACATAACAGAGTGTGTGTCTCGCATATATGTGTGTGCGATGGTACTTAAACCATAAAGGTTATTATACTGTAGTGCAGGAGCAGCACTGAATTTCTCCTGAGGGACCACATTTCTAAAAACCACAGATTATGATTGAGGCCAAGGCAGGAAACAATAACTAACCAATATGCTTATGGAAGGTTTTTAGTTTTTAAAATACTAGTTCAGTATGTCTATTTAGTTCTCATAAATATGTTCAACTTAAAAAAATGGAACAATGGTGCAATTAAAAACTGCTGAGTAATATTAGCACCAATGCAAGAATTAGAATCATATTAAATATAATAAGCATTTACTGTATGTATATAAACCAGTATTTAATACCTCACCACACAGCAATCAACATATGAGTATACAGTCATGTGTTTGAACTACTTGTGCTAACAACTTGTGATAACAGCAGTTGTGCTACACAAATTGATTCCTTTCCAACCCAAAATCCTTTAACTGCAATAAAATTTTACCGTTTATCATTAGTTGTGTACTACACAGTGCTTGTTGGAGTAAAATTAAAACACAGTAGAAATTCATACCTCATGCCCTCTACTTTCATGGACTCTGTTTAAAGTTCATAACAATAACGGCTTTCTTACCCATCCTACCCAGTCCTGTACACACACACACACACACACACACAGTAAATGCCAGGGTCATATTTTAATAGGCCACAACCCTGACCAGAAGAAGTAAATCTGGACTTAACTGGACTTGAATGTACATCAGTACCTGTGATAAGCGGCTGCCAGCCAATGGACATCTTAGGAACTACAGAAAGCATATAATTATTTTTTTACATGAATCTGTTACATGACTAAATACTTTACAATTTCGTGTGTGGGCTGTTTTAGTTTGACTTTGTGTGTGGGTGACTGTTATTAAATCTCTCCCGGGGATACTGAAATGGTCTGCATCTAAATTGGTAAATGGTCTTACACTTTTCTCTCTTCCTTTTCCCTATCCTTGTCCCGGTCTTCTTACTTTCTCACTATGTTTGAAGGAGCTGAAAGGCAATATGGAGGCAGAATAAAAATAGCATAAGAGGAGCCAGGCAGCAGCAGCTGGTATGCATCGTGTGTGTGAGAGAGAATAGAGACACGAAAGAGACTGCATGTGCACTTGTGCTGATTCATGCATACTATATTCCTGAAGGCTGTGGCTGGGTCTTTTGGGTTTTTGGTAGACATTTGCCGGAGTAGGATTCTATACAGCATCTGCTTCAAGACAGCCAAAATTGAAATACTGTAAATATATTGGGTTGGCATGGTGGCACAGTGCTGTCGCCTCTTATCATCAGAGATCCCAGTTTGATTCCTGGCCCAGACTCCATCTATGGGGAGTTTGCATGCTCAAACTTTGTCTGCATGAGGTTATTTAGGTATTCCGGTTGACTCTCATATTCCCAAGATGTGTATGGTCAATTGTTGTCTCTTAAATGTGACAGTGTAAGTGACTACAATGCATTGGTTCCCTTTCTGTGGTTGGTTCCTGTCCAGCTCCCTACAGCCCTGAACTGGATTAAACAAGAATAAAAATTAATGAATGATGAGTTAATAACTTTCTGATACCTCTTTTTCACAGCAGTGCAAAATAAAACAAATTCCTTCCAAGAACTACTTAATTATACCTGTGATACCGTAGGTGTTCCTCCAAGCAGCAGCCAGTAGTAAAACATTTAGCCAACCAGTAATTCACCACTTTCAGTTGGCAAGCATGCTACTGACACTGCGAAGTGAGTAAATCACAAAATGCTCTCTTTAGTGTAATAACCTCAATAGTGATAGTGAGATAGCCTGTATACAAAATCTATGGATGAAAGGGAAAAATGCTAATGGCTTTGCAAGGAAGAAGTATATTATACATTGCTAGAGAAATACGAGTGGCTGGTCTTTTAAAGTACTTTAAGTCTTTATTAGTAGTATTTTTATTATGCTATATTAAATTACTTTCTTATTACAGGCTTGGCAGTAAAGCATATACATTTAAAGTATTTATCTTGTGTTTATATACCCAGTTGCAGCCAAAGGTCCAACAGTCTGTGAGCTCTAGGGAAAATGCTTGTTTGGATCTTTGTGGAGCAGGATTCCTACTGCACCAGAATAATAATCCAAAACACACTTCAAAGTTCTTCTAAAAACTGTGTGGAGAAGATGAATTATTGCTGACTGTCATTGACTTCCTTCCATGGTCACCTGAAATAAAACCAATCATGCATATATAAGGGCACATGAAGAGAGAGAAAGCCAAAGTCACATATCACATATGCGATCTGCAATGTTGTGAAATCATGCTGGGTTAACTTGGATCATAATAAACAATGCTTTCTGAAATACCCTTTCACTTTTTTCTGTTATGTTGTGGCCTTGTGTTAATATAAAACAAATGTCACTCATAATTCTGCTCTAAATACTCCAGATTTCTTTAAGAAATGCACTAATTTCTTATGAACATAAGAATTCAGATCCTTTGCTATGACACTTGAAATTTAGCCCTTGGTGCCTCCCATTTCTCTTGCTTGGATATGTTCCTACACTTTGATTTTTTTGATTGGACATGATAAGGTATCACAGCTGACAATGCATATCCGGGCAAAAACCAAAACATGAGGAGGCATTGTCTGTAGACCTCAGATACAGTATTGTGTGAAGCCACAAATCTGGAGAAGGCTACAAAAACTCTGCTACCCTGAAAGTTCCCAAGTAAAAATCATCTAATTGTATTGCATTATATACTAGTATTCTGTATTGTAATATTGCTTTATTGTTGTATTTATGGATATTAATTTGCCATTTTACTAGTGCAAGCCCACGAATGGTATACCACATAATAAGTGTACAATTGCATAGGTGAGAGGGGACCATGTCATCTTATTGCACATTTGCTAAGAAAAAAAATAATGGGACAATGGGACAAATTTAGTAATAGAACTAATGGCAATTCCACTGGCCATTACAGTAAAGACTGTTTAGAGAAGCAGGGTAGTTTCGTAGGAAATTGTGATCAGTGGGAATTTTATCCCATTTCATCATACAGACTCTTCTAATCTAATCTTCTAATCTGGGAGGTTGCTGGATTTCTTTACATGGCACTTTCTTTTATGACATTTCTATTGAATTAAGGTCAGGAAAGATTCAAAAGAGCTATAGAGCTATATATTACTACATGACCCCACTTTGTCTTGATCTTCAATTCATAGATATATATTCTGACTTCATCCATTGTGATAAGTCATACTTGCCCAGATGCAACAAAATTTGATATGCAAACTTACAGCATGGTAGTTTCCTACGAGATTGTGATCAGTGTGAAATATTGAGTTTTGAAATTGTGTTCCAATGTAATACTACCTCATATTACTAGTACCATGTCTAGAATAAAAATATAATTGTTTATTAGGGCTTAAGTCTATATCACTGCTATAATATCTATATTTGTAAAATGTTCCTGTTCCATCTTACAAGTTAATTATTGCTATATGTGAGCAAAATGTTCCGTAAATAAACAATTAATAGAAATGGTTAATACAAAAAAGTCGAAATGTCATCTTAATATCACAATCATCTTATCATTCTTTATTTTGTATTTGAATATCAATCTGTTAACAAACTTCTGACCCTCCCTATTAGCATAAAACTTTATTTAATATATCTGTTTTTGATTTTTAGAAAAAAGAATGGCTGTGTCTTAACTGTCAAACCCAGCGACTAATGTCTGGAACTCTTGATGACTCCCCACTTCCTACTCCTTTTCCATCGCCAAAACACCAACCAATGGGCTCACCTCGCCATCAAGTACTGCCCAGTCAACAACCACCTCAGCAGCCACCCTTTCAGAAAGTCTCCGGTAAACAGCAACAAGGCCCCATGGCAATGCCTTCACCGCAGAAGTCTTCAGCAGTTCAAGGGACCGCACCCATTTCATCCAAACTGGCAGGAGAAACTAAACCCATCTCACAGTCCTCTTCTGCTGTTACTACTAGTACTACATCTATCAGTGAAACACAGATAAAGGATAAGGGTTCATCCAAACTAAGTAATGAGACAGAGCACATCTCAGTGGTCAATGTGGAAACTAAACCTCTTCATAAAAAAACAGCAGAACCCATAAAATCAGTCACTTTGGGACATGACGAAAAAAGGGACTCGCAAAGGTCCAG
The DNA here is from genome assembly GCA_034779995.1 of Parotocinclus haroldoi. Classification (NCBI taxonomy): domain Eukaryota; kingdom Metazoa; phylum Chordata; class Actinopteri; order Siluriformes; family Loricariidae; genus Parotocinclus; species Parotocinclus haroldoi. The sequence goes on from JAUZST010019428.1 coordinate 19,804, forward strand.
ATACTATACTGAGGTAATCTCCTGTGCAGAGTTATATTTGAAAACTGTCTAGTTTTTATTGAATTGCAGTAATATTACACATATTTAAGCAAAAATAACACCCGTTTATTATTTTAATTTTGCAGATAAAGCCAGAGCTGTGATATCATTACATTCATAAAATGAATTAATTTTAATTCCTTTTTTAAGCGCATTCTGCTTAGACGCTCAAACTTAAATGTAAAGCCAGAATCAAACTAACTGTAGTATTCTTTAACCATTTTCTTACAATGTTGGTTGTGCCTAGGGACATTATCTTACTACATTACCAACTTCATAAACATACAGTATATCCTGATATTTTGTGGAGTAATTCAGAATTCATCGTTCCATCCATTGAAGAAAGTTTCCAGATGCAACAAAACAGACAAAAACCACAATACTAACACCACCATATTGCAAATATGGGATGAGGTTCTTATTTTGCAATGCTCTGTTTTGCTTTCTATAGATATAATGCCTTTCATTTAAACCAAAAACCTTAAGTTGGTCTGAAATGTCAACATGAAATATTTTGACAATAGACTTCTGGATTGTCCAAGTGCCACATGATAGGCAACAGTATTCCTTTTAGAGAGCAATGGCTTTCCCTGTTTGGATTGGTGAAGCCTAAACACCTTAGGAATGGTTTTGTAATCTTCATAAATAAATATTTTCAATCAGAATGCTCTTTTGTTTATTATATGATACACGTTTAAAAATGCATCAATGATGCATTTCATTTAGCCATAAATAAAAACATCAGACTTTATTTTACATTCAGTTTACTTTAATGAACTGCTAATCTACTTTTACCTCTCGTAGATATTTTATATTGGACCATTTTCATCGATAATTAAATAACCAAAGTTTTTGTCTCATTTGTTCAACTAGATTATCTTTATTTAGTTTTAGGACTTGTGTCTGATTATGTTTATATTTGTGCAGAAATATAGATAATTATAAAGGGTTGATAACACCATTGTGTTTACTCCACTTTCTGTAAATTTGTCACCTTTGACTAAAAGCCTAATTTATATGATTCTTCTGTTATGTCTTAGGAAACAAGCAAAACTAGCAGTACCAATGACCTATCGCGGAGCCCACAGAGTTTGAGTGATACAGGCTACTCTTCAGATGGTATATCAAGCTCACACAGTGAGATTACTGGGCTTGTCCAGGAGGAAGAGATCAAGTTAAGTGAGAGGGGTATTTCTGGTCCCCTTACACCACCAAGCCCCTCTGAGATAACTAAACTAGAGTGCTCTATGCGCCCTCTGCTTGAGTCAAAGGTGTACTCTGAAGGAAATAGAACATGGGATAAGGAGCGTAGTAGAGACAAAAAGCACAGATCCCATTCACTGTCAATCAGTCCAGAAGAATATGACTCCGATGAAGATCTAGAGGATATCCTGGAAGAGGAAGAGGGCCCAGCAGACTGGGAGGCCAAGCGCGAGATCAGAGCAATGACTGACACGAATGAAGAAAAGAAAAAGAAAAAGATTGATCCTTCTGAGATCACTGATGAAGAGTTTATGAGGAAGCAGATCATGGAAATGAGTGCAGATGAAGAAATTGAGGATGAAGAAGAGATGGAGGAGGAAGAAGATGATGAAGATGAAGGTTACAGTTACCCAAAGCCAAAAAAGATACACAAGCACATCAGTGACTCAGGGAAAGAAAAACGCCGCCTGACACACCATTCAATTAGCTTTGAGGAGGACAGTAAAACAAAAAGTGAAATCTATAAAGGATCAGCTGAAGAGGGAGAGGAGGACATACTTGGTTCACAAGGAGGTTTACGAAGATTTAAGACCATAGAGCTAAACAACACTAACAGCTACAGCCGAGACATGGAACTAGGCAATGAAAATGACTTGAGCCTGGACAGAGAGCCTGAGCTTGAGATGGAAAGCCTTACAGGTTCCCCTGAGGAGCGCTCAAGAGGAGAGTATTCCTCCACCCTTCCACCCACCACCTCCAGCTACAACTCAGGTACATCTCCTACTTCTGTTTCCTCAATGGAAGATGACAGTGACAGTAGTCCCAGCAGGAGACAGCGCCTTGAAGAAGCTAAGCAACAGAGAAAAGCCAGACATCGATCACATGGCCCACTCCTTCCCACTATAGAGGACTCCTCTGAGGAGGATGAGCTAAGAGAGGAAGAGGAACTCCTGAGAGAGCAAGAAAAAATGCGAGAAGTGGAGCAACAGAGAATCAGAAGTACCGCACGAAAAACAAAACGAGATAAAGAAGAGTTGAGGGCACAGAGACGTAGGGAAAGGTCCAAGACTCCACCCAGCAACTTATCCCCTATTGAAGATGCCTCCCCAACAGAGGAACTAAGACAAGCTGCTGAAATGGAGGAACTCCATCGGTCTTCGTGCTCAGAATACTCACCATCGATTGACTCAGAAGCTGAGGGCTTTGAAATGTCATCTAAGCTCTACAAATCTGGCAGTGAATACAATCTGCCAACATTCATGTCACTTTATTCTCCCACTGAAAAGTTAGAGACCACATCATGTACTACTATTACAACTACCTCATCAAGTGGCAAACCTTTAAAGAGTGCAGAGGAAGTTTATGAAGAAATGATGAGGAAAGCAGAAATGTTACAAAAACAACAGAAGCAGCAGCAACAACAGCAGTTTTGTTCAACGCAGTCATATGGCACTACTGCCTACCAGGAAGAGGACAGACAAAATGGACAGCAGTACGATGATGACGATGATGATGATGATGAGTATGAATATATTGACCAAGATGATACAGGCTATGAAAATGACGAGGCAAGCGATATATATGAAGAAATTCGTCAGACCTCACAAAATATTACCAAGCAGCTCGATGATCAAGTGGAAATGGATTTGTCTTTTGCAGATAAACAACTATTAGACACTGGATCAGCTTTTTCTAAACTACTAGAGCAGAGCAATGCCCTCTTAACACCTGGTACAAGTCCAACTCAAATCTCAGCCCCAGTGTCGTTTTCTGAAACAGTCACAGGACGAATTCCTGATGTTAAAGTAACTCAACACTTTTCCAAAGACAGCCATAAGGATCGACTCAGAAGCCATACTGGCATAAACATCATCACACCTGTAACTGCTGCTACCACTATTACTGCTTATGGAATATATACCAGGGATGTCGCCACTGCCCCACAAACCACTACCAGTCAAACAACAACGCAGCCCACCCTGTATGGTCGCCAGACAAGCAACATTGTCCGGACCACCTCCAGTATTTCAAGTGTGTCCAGCAAGATAGCCGAAATCACTCAGGCATACAGTCAGCGAGAAGGAAGGAGAACATCAGACAGTAGAATCCAAATGAGGGATGGTGCAGTGCCACCGGAGTCACTAGGTGATCCTCGCTGCCCTCAAGCCTATGCATACTACAAAGGGAGTCCACCACTTTCACCTACTTCACCTTCTACTCATAGTCCATCCCGCTCTCCTTCCAGGAAAACAGCTGAACTTTCAACTCAGACGTTCAACCCATCTGAAAGTTCTGGCCCTACATCTCCTGTTATGGCACAGGCCACTCAGACACATCATAGAACAATTTCACCTCATCTCTCTAGACAGCAGTCTTCTCAGGATGGTACTTTAATGATGATCAGTATTGGCTCAGAACCCACCAGCCCACCAAAACCTGTCACTGTTAACACTGCCACTTCTCCCTTGTCCTCACCAACCATGTTTAGCCACCAGTCAACATTTGATGCTTTTTCACCACCTGTCAGTCCTCCTGACACACCCCCACATCAACAGTCACCTCGGTACAGTTACTATAGAAGCCCCAAAGTGGAGAGAGTTAATGTAGGGACAAGCATGGTAACTGCTTCTAGCAATTATACTCGTGGATCACTGTCAATGGAAAACATATCTTTGTGCCATATTTCTACTGTCCCTGGAACATCAAGAGTTGAACAAGGTCAAAAGATACAGAGTGCAAGTGTGACAGACCTGAGGACTGCTATTAGGTCATCTCCACTTATAATGGCAGATAAAGGAATGGATATAAATTCCCTGGCCATGGAGTCACGAAGGTACTCAGGCACTGCTGAAGGGAGCCAAGGCGGGGGAATTTGCCATTCCACAGCCATCCAGCCACTTATCATGAACTTGAATGCCCAGGAACAACCACATGTGGTTGTTTCGACAGCTACAACTGTCAGTGTAACTGTTGCTGCCTCAATGTTCATATCTCAGCCTAAGCATCCTGTGGTATATGGCGATCCCCTACAAACCAGAGCTGACTTGGGACAAGGCATGGGAACACTTGTATGCCTTGTACAGAACAAGCAACCACCAATTGACCCAGCTATACCAAATATTGATGCCAAGCTAGAAGACCTGAGTATCCAGCAGAAGCAACTACTTAGACAACAACAAAAGCTACAGCAACAACAGCAGCTCCTAGAGCAGCAACTTCAGCAGCATCAACAACTTCATCAACAGCAGGCTTCCTCTTTTACAAAGCATACCGTATCCAATCAGCCACCACTATTAAAGAAAGATCTGTTAGTCAGCCAGACAAGCACTGCCTCTGTGGTCAGTGCAATATCCCCATCGGTGACACCCGAGATGTATAATATTGACGGTCCCCTGGGATTGAGGAGTATGCCTCCAGCACCTGGTGCTGTAAACATGACAAATGTCCAGCCTCATATTATGATGGTCCAGATAGATGGGACTGCACAAGGACCTCCTCTGACCCAGTTGATCAAACCAGAGGATGGGCAAGATACTGTGGATCTAACTGCACAGATCAAGACAGAGAATCAATTGGCTTGCTGTGATGTAGTTTATAACTTGCCCTTTGGTGGTAGCTGTGTGGGTGGTCCATTTTCGCAAAAGCCAACAGCAGATAGCACGTCAAATGTAATTAAGCCACCAAGACCCCCTTCAGCACCACCACAACTCTATGAACCTATAGAGTCAAAGCAAGAGAGAGGACCATATCAAGATTATTCCTTAAAATCATATACACTGCCTTTCCCTGGTCGGCTGCAACCATCCTTTTCTGAGACCAACCTTGCAGAAGCAGGGCTGCAGCACTATCCTTCAAAGCCTGATTGTCAATTACAGTCATCTGGAGAATTAGCCATGGATTTAAGCTCGCAGGGTCATGGTTACGAAGGAGGATTTCTTGGGCTGGGAGTTCAGTATGGCTCGTACACAGACCTTCGACAGGGTGATGTAACAGCTCCTCCACCACCTATGCGAAGGTACAGCTCCTTGTCCAATATTAGTTCTGATTATGGATACTCTTCCCGTGACATTGCTGGTTTCCAGGAGTCTAACCTTGCCCAATATAGTGCCAGTACTGCTAGAGAGATTAGTCGAATGTGTGCTGCCCTTAATTCTATGGATAGATATGGCAGTAATCCTGATCTATTACAGTTAGGAACTGGTCGAGGAGTTGGTCTACCTGGTAGAATGAATTTTCAGCAGGGAGTTAGACCCAGCTTTATGTATGGTGCTGATGGGAAGCCTCTTTCCCAAGCCCTTACAAGCCTCATCAATGCAAGACAAGCAAGTCTTAGAGCCATGTATCCATCAGCTATTAGGGCAGCTGATGGCATGATCTACTCAACTATTAATACACCTATTGCATCCACCGTGCCAATAACAACTCAGCCTGCTTCTGTGCTCCATCCATTATTAAGAGGTGTGTACAGACCATACCTTACACCAAATATGACACCAGTACCACTGGCCAGTCTTACCAGATTGCCTGTAGCCCCCAGGATACCTGTAACGGGACAGGCACCTTTTCATTTCCCAACACCTAGCCACCTTCCTCTTACAACCTCTACCACTGAGATAAATTCAGTTACAAATACAACAGAGCAAGAAGCACCTCTTTATCTTGGAAAGTCTTCAGTAAGCTCTTCTGAGGCTGGGACATCTGCAGCACCAACTGAACCTTCTGCTGTACAGAGTGGCTCAACACAAATTGTTTTACCCTCAAGCCAAACTCAATCTCAACAGCAGCCATTAAACCTTTCTCAGCCCCACCTGCACACACAACTTCCTTCTCAGCCATTAGCTCCACAGTCTCAGCTTCCAATAAACTCAGTTTCAACCCAGCCACCTCCTCCAACACAGCCAGCAACAACCACCGCAACTCTAGCTGGGACTCTACAAGAAAAGCAAGTTGAAGAAGAAAAACTGCACCGTCAACAAGAACAGTTATTGCAGTTAGAAAGAGAGAGAATAGAGCTGGAGAAATTTAGGCAGCTGAGACTTCAGGAGGAGCTGGAGAGGGAACGTGCAGAATTGCAGCGGCACAGAGAGAAAGAGCATATTCTAGTGCAAAGGGAAATTCAGGAGTTGCAGAATATTAAGCAGCACGTTTTGCAGCAACAACAGGCTGAAAGGGAAAGTCAGCTTGTCATGCAAAGGGAACAACTTGCTCAGCAGAGACAGCAGCTTGACCAGATACAGTCACTGCAACAACAGCTGCAGCAGCATCTAGAGGAGCAAAAAAGACAAAAGACTGCAGCCGCAGCCGGAACTACTACTCAACTTATCTGTGACCAAACAGGCAGAATTATTCCGTCACAAGACCTGGCTTCAGATATGCAATATGGCGATATTCAAGTGTCTTCCAGGTCTCTGCCTAACTCTTCGTCGGAAATGTGCTTGAGGAATAGCGAGACTCAAGCAGATCATAGGTCTATGCGCAAACAAAGATCAATGCCCCGTCTACAGGATGGTGTTGAAGGAGAGGTTACAATGTTCCCTTTGCCTGGTAGAATTATAAATAGCAGTGTGCAAACAGATGATGAAGATGAAGGGGAAAGATATTTAATGTCTAGAAGAAGAAGGACTAGGCGAAGTGTTGATTGCAGTGTACAGACAGATGATGATGAAGATAAGGCAGAGTGGGAGCAACCTGTCAGACGGAGGCGTTCACGCTTCTCCAGGCACTCCGAACCTGGTGCTGATACTAAGTCTGAAACTTCAACAACAGGTGCCAAAGTTGCATCCTCCAGTATTGCCATCCAGACCATTCAGGATTGCTCTTGCCAAACTGAGACAGATCAGTTAGGGAAACTCTCCCCAGCGATACATGTTACTGTTCCAGACCCCAACAAAGTGGAAATTGTCCACTATATTTCTGGACCAGAGAGAACTCAAAAGGGACAAAGCTTAGCTTGTCAGACTGACCCTGAATCTCAGTCTCAAGGTGTAGTGGTCCCACAAATTAATGTCGCCACTACGATTACTCCATATTCCAATAATGCACAACTTGTGGGCTCAGCAGATCCACTATGCTCTCGTCAACAGAGCCTTTTAAAGTTTGAGAGACGGAAACCGGATCCTTTGGACATTGGGTACCAGCAGCATCATCTGCACAACGAGTCGTTGTCCAGTGTGATTCGGCAACCACCCAAATCTCCTCAGGTGCTGTATTCTCCTGTATCTCCTCTATCTTCACCACATCGTATTGTAGAGACATCATTTTCATCTAGTGAGAAACTGAATAAAGCCCATGTCACTCCGCAGCAAAAGTCGTATACAGCTGAGTCACCACAGAGACACCAGAGTCTGCCCCGGCCAATGAAGAATGTCCAGCGATCTTTGTCCGATCCCAAGCCCCTCAGCCCCACAACTGATGAGCAAACCAAAGCCCGGATATCCCTTTATCAGCAACAAGCACTTCAAAGTCAGGTATGGGCAGACATTCAATCTGTATTCATGTAAATGAAAAAAAAACATACAGAAAGTTTGCTCAGGTAATGCAGCAGTGCGCGGAAATGTTGGGTACAACATTGGGTGCAATGTTGCACACACGACTGTCTGTGATGGGTGTACTTACAGTATCTTGTTATATGTTGTTGTTATATAGTTATATGTAAGTTTGACATCTTAAATTAGACCCTAAACTAGCAATTGCTACGATTGTAAGATACGTCAACACTGTCAATGCTCAGTTAACAAATAATAAACAGTTTAAAAAAGTTTAAATGTAATTAACCCAACAAAATGATTATTTAACACTCACAACTTTCCTGTGTTGTAAGTCAATCTGGATAAGTATGTCTGGCAAATGACTAGGGTTAGTGTTAATAGGGTTAGTTAAATTAAACTTTTGACCATTGTTTAGTGACCATTTATTCATTCATTTACTTTCTTATCCACTTAATTCTGAACAGGGTAACGAGAGAGCCAGTGTCTAACTGGCGGCATAGGGTGCAAGGCAGGAACAATCCTAAACAGGGGGCAAATTCATTATAGGAATCATAAACTCACATACTAGAAGCACTTTATAGACACCAACTAACCTAACATGCATCTCTTTGGACTGTGGGAAGAAACCGGACTCAGTCACAGAAATGATTTAATTTAAATTTATTTATATAGCGGTTTTTACAATGGAGCATTGTCTCAAAGCAACTTTACAATATTATATTATCTTAAAGGCCAATCCCAAATTGAGCAAGCCTATGGTAACAGTGGAAAGGAAAAACTCCCTGAAAGTAGTAGGAAGAAACCTTGGGAGGACCAAGACTTAACAGGGGACCCATCCTCTATGGGTGACCCAAACCACCCCACCTGGGAATGAACCTAGGACCTTCTCGGTGCGAGGCGACAGTGCTACCCACCAAGCCTCCCTAGTTATTATTTAAAGAATTTTAAATACCAAGATTAGGCTATTTTAATACCATATTAATCCTGAGTGATATACTATTAATACTGTAATATATAACTTGTGGTTCATTTTAATGCTTGTGATTCCTCCACTCTCCCTGCCCCCTTGTACTTTTTACAGTTAATGGCACTTCAACAGAGCTCCCTCCTGAGAAAGGTTAAAAGAACCTTGCCAAGCCCCCCACCAGAAGAGACTCCACTATCAATGGTCACCCCTACCCTGCCTCATATGTATGTGCCCTCTATGCCCTCCCTGAAGACTGGCTCCCGTCAAGGCCTAGCTGCCAAAGCCAGCCTCTTGAAGGATTTAACCCATGAACTCAAGGCTGTTGAGCAGGAATCATCCAAATTACGAAAACAGCAGGCTGAATTGGAGGAAGAAGAAAAAGAGATTGATGCCAAACTTCGATACCTGGAGATGGGCATCACACAGAGAAAGGAGACTCTAGTAAAAGAAAGGGAGAGGCGGGAGATAGCATACTTACGCTGTATGGGTGACACACGAGACTACATGTCAGATTCGGAATTAAACAACCTTCGGTTTGCTGCTGCAGCCGCATCTGAGAGCAATGGACTTTTGACCAGACCAAGCACAGCACCACTTAGTCAGTTTTCCAGTGAGCTGAACACTGCTGCACAGTTCCCCCCTACATCATCCTTTTCAACTTACCAGTATCCACACAGTCAGTCAACAGCAACTGCTCCGCAAGCCTCCACATTCCAGAGTAACGGATTCAACCAGCCTCCCTATCCAACAGTTTCCCAAGCCCAAGCTCTACCCCAGCCTACAACCTTACAGACCCATCATCCTACTCCATCTTATCAGGCTCAAGGGACTTTCCCATCCCAGAGCTTTCCATCAAGCCAACCGCCATACCCAACAGAACATGCAGTACTACCCCCAACTCAGCCAAGCCATACAGGATTCCAGGCTCCTCCTCAAATGCCTGTGGGTCCAACTCCTTACCCAACCCACACCACACCATACCCGAGCCAGGCGCCCCCCTACCCAGTCAGTCAGGCTAGTACCTACCAGCCACTAGCAGACATCTTAACAGTCCATCAGAGGCCACGGCAAACTTCGCTGGCTGACCTTGAACACAAGATGCCTACTAATTATGAGATTATAAGCAACCCTACAGTTGTCATAACAACCACAGTCCAAGATTCTTCCTATAGCCAGTCTGGTTTAGCTCCATCCTATGGACAGTATAGTACAACCATGGCAAGCAACTATGGGCCCTACTCCACCTCACTTTCAAGTTCTTACAGTGGATACCCAACTACCACAACGAGTTTGTATGGTCCATATACAACAACATCAACAAGTAGCTATGGACAGTACACTACAACCATAGCTAACACTTATGGATACACAACAACTACAGCTAGTACTTATGGACAGTATACCACCAGTATTGCCAACACATATGGGCAAACAACACTGTCTGACCATTTGCACCCAGTGGACAGCCCCTCTACTTACACTGGTGATGGTCTATATGGTTCTTCAGGTCTGGAACAGAATGTCCCCAGAAACTATGTCATGATTGATGACATCAGTGAACTAACCAAAGAGGGCATGGGCACCACCTCAGACCCACATCGAAGTGAGGGATACAGTCGACATGGGGGTGATGGACTACACACACGAGGGGGGAGCTCCTACGGCAGACCAGAGGACGAGCGTGATGCAGAGATGTACGACCATCATCATGGCAGGGGTAAGAGCACTGGCAGCTGCCAAGTACAGGGGCGTGATACGCATGGCCGGGTAGTGGGCAGCAGTAGCATGGGTGGGGGATCCACATATTACTATGATGACTACAAGCACTCTGCAACGACAAGAACATCCCAGAGAATCTCCTCAAAGAACTTGGCTGCAGCTCTCCTGTCGACCAAGAGGAGCAAGCATCGCAAGCAAAGCTTAGAGCAGAAGATCTCCAAGTTCTCCCCAATAGAGGAGGCTCGTGATGTGGAGGCTGATCTGGTCTCGTACACCATGAGCACCTCTAGTGCAAGTGCTTATGGTACAGGATCCCATTCACGAAAACTTCAAGATGAAATCTATGGGTTGCGTCAGAGTACATTTGACCCTCGTCGGGGCTACTATGACAATGAACGTTTCTATGGCTATGGCAGGTCCCGCTCAGCTGGTTATGGCATGGATATGATTTCCCGGGAGACAGGTTCCCGAAGCAAGTCTTATGAACGGGCCTATACAGACTCCTCATACAGAAGCGGCCATGGACACAGTGTTCGCCACGCTTTGCGCTCTCAGTATTCTGAAGAGGAAAGCCCACTTAGTTCAATGGGGAAGGTCACGGGCAGTAGGCATACCTACTACGATCCATCTAATTCGTATGGTTCAAGCCACTCTCTCCCTGACGTACAGGACCATATTCGTGACCTGCCGCGGACCCATGTCTACAGACCTGATGATATGTACATAATAGACGATATGTATTGCGCTGTGTCTGACAGTGAAGGTAAATGGGTGCTGAATGAAAGAGTCACTGTCTACTTTAAACATCCCCCACCCAAGCAGAAAAAGAGAAAAAATAGCAAATGTGAAGCAGTTAATGCCAAATGCATGAGTGTTCGCTTTCGCCAGGACTGATTGTCAGTACTGTGGAAAGTGTCAAAAATGCATAAGCTTTTGTGTTGCCCTTTTGTTTATCATTTTCTTTTTGATGCATGGTTTCTTAAGAAGCATCTCTTGCATGAATTTCCAATTGTATTTTAATACGGAGTAGGTGTTAAGTGCAGTTTTAGTAAGTACAGTTTTAAGTACAGTACAATTGTACATTTTGAAGTTCAGTGCATGGGTTATGCTGTAGTTTATTTTGCTGTAGTTTTCTTGTTTTTTAATTTTGTCTTTTGCATGATCTCAGCATGCATGCCTTTTGCATCAATGGACTTGAAAATTGATTGTGATCTACTTTTGGTTTCCAAAGCCTACCATCTTGGCCAAGAGGAGACTGACTGGTTCGAGAAGCCACGAGATGCTCGTGGTTCCCGTCACTATAGCAGCAGCCATTCCTCCTCTGGTAGGCGCAGCCATGTCAAACACACATACCATGACTATGATGAGCCTCCAGAGGAAGATCTTTGGCCACAAGATGATTATGGTCACTCCCGTCACACATCCTCTCGAGAGCACCGTCACCATGGCAGTGGAAGTTCTGGCAGGCACTCATCTTCCCGCCACTCTGATGAATCTCGCTCATCTAGATCACGTACCTCAAAGGACCCGACAATGCGCCATGACTCCCGATCCATATCTTCTTCAACAGGGAAAAGAGGAGATTCTCGCTCTCAGGGCTACCACTCCTCTGATTACTCACGTGAAGCTTCAGGCCATCACCATAGCTCACGCTCTGGGAAACAGTCCTCCCACCATCAGGGTTCTTCCAGCAGGAAGCAGCAGGATCTTCAAGGCCACCTGTCATCCTCTAGACAGCTGGGTTCAACTGGGTCAGGGCAAAGAGGTTCAAGTGGCCCTTCAAGCTCATGCAGACAGACTGCATCCCAACAGATTGGTGATGCACAGCAAGGCCAGCGAACACAGTTACAACAGCAGACACAGTCATCAGCGGCTAGGCCAGGGCAACAGACAACTACAGCAGGTGTTGTTCAGCCACAGCCAACACAGGCTCAGCAACTCCAAGCCAAACCTGCCCAGACTGGACCTGCGGCACGGGTTCCTAATGCAGGATTGCAACCAGCAACTGTTGCAGTGAGTACTGTTGCTCATATAGGAATGATATACTGATAGAGTATACATAAATATTATCCAGACACTTACACATTTAACATTCCTTTCCAACCTAAATATTAATAAGGATTTTAATCCTTCTGTGTTTTTATTATCATGATTTTATCCTCCTGCCATCAAAGCATGGGAGTGGCTAATTTCAGGGGTCTTGTATACATAAGCGACACAAGAGGAACTATGACAAAAAATAGCTGTTTAGGGCAGTGGTTCTAAAACATTAAGCTGTAAGCAAATCAAAATAACATATAATACCCTCTTCTTTTCCAACACCAAATTAGTGATGACAATGTGAAAATTAACATAAAACACACAGGGTTTCTTACATTTACTTTGCTCATTTATTTAATTACAAACAGTATAAAGATCTGAAAAAATCTGAGACATTACATATAGTTAAATTCATTTCATTTGTTACACTCGATTTTTTAATTTGTTAAACATCTATTCCTGCATTTCAGACCAGCAACAGCCTTGTCAAGCACTACAGTATGAAGTTACGTTCACAGCAGCACGGTGGTTTGCTGGGTAGCACCACTGCCTCTGAGAAAGAAGGTCCTGGGTTCAATCCCAAAGTGGAGTGGCCTGGGTCCTTTCTCTGTGGAGTCTGCATGTCCTCTGTGTGGGTTTTCTCTGAGTACTCTGGTTTCCTTGCACAGACCAAAGACATGCATTTTAGGTTAATTGATTA